>JAKVIS010002161.1:0-25202 GCA_033119425.1 Bufotes viridis
TTATCCTATAGATGTGCAAAGCATGACCACCACTGAGGGGATTGCAGGGTGGTCCCACCATGGAAACGAGCAGTGTATAATGTAATAGAAAAATGATTCCAGCCAGCAAAGGAAGCAATATGGACAAAAACAATACATTAGTAACTGGCTTGTATTTACTTTTTTTCTACTTGATAAATGCCACTTACTGAAGTGAGACAACCCCTTTAATGGATGTTTCAGCTAAAGTGACCTTCCAACTACTCTTTATAAGCATTTGGGAAGTCAAAGACTAGAGCCGATATCCTCCTCCCACTTCAGAATATAATGCAACTTAATATCCTTGGAAATACTATTCAGTAGACAATAAAATCAGTACAATAATCTTTTTTTTATGTAACAATCTTAGAAAAAGAATATTTGATTGACGTTATGCAATTCATCCACTTCGTTTCAGTGATACCCGGATAGAGTATGTAACGTTGTTTTATTTGAAACCAAAACCTATGAAATAAAGAGTCTGTAGTTGACGGGGACATTGTGAAGGAGCCTTTAGATTTGGAGTGATTGATAGAAAGTCCTGAGACTGTGGAGAAGGAGCTCTGCACCTTATAGGGCATCTGCCAGAAGATTTGTACCTATGAAAATGGCTGACCTGTTACATGTGTGCGCGGCAGCTGAAGGCGTCTGTGTTGGTCCTATGTTTATATGTGCTCGCATTTCTGAAAATATGATGTTTTAATATATTTAAATGAGCCTGTAGGAGCACTGTGGGCGTTGCACCTAAAGGTGCTCTGTCATCACTCCTTCTTCACTTTGATTGACAGTGCCAGGCAGTATAAACATCATAACGCCTGGGCCTAGTCGATCAAAGTGGAGTGGCACAGCAGTTGCAGAAATAACATAGCCTCTAGGTGTAATGGCAACGCCCCTTTGCTCCTAGGGGCACATATGCTCATATATTCAAACATATTTTTTCTCAGCAATGTGGGCACATATGAACATTGTACCAACACCGATGCCTTCAACTGCCAAGTGCACATGTCACCCAATGTCATAAGTACAAATCTGCTGACAGATGCCCTTTAATAAGTTGGAAAGGGAAATTAGGGATGTTCTGTATTGTTAAATTATTTTGTTAAAACCATAAGATCACGTTCATGCAAGGAGGATTTACTGTGGATTTTCTATGTGGGCTATGTACTGAAAACCAGCAGAAATGCCAGTCACTGTTGTTTTACAAAAGCCTATTTACTTGCTGTGGAAAAAAATAATACAACCAGGATTAGCAACACACAGTACTGTGTGGACATATCTCATCATGTATGATCAACCACTGAAAGTGCCATTGCTTTATGCATCATTGCTGGCGTGTGAGTACCTTAAACACATTGAATTTTACGTTATATTTATGCATTATTGCTGGTCATATTTATTGGTGTATGAAGATGGATAACTTTGTACCTTAAACACGTGTCTTTCATTTTAACTTATTTTTAATCACCCCAACCACAATTAGCAAATGCTATAACCGCATTGCATGGATAACTCATCATTTTTGGCTTAGACATCCTAAACTCACATTAGCGTCTGTAATAAACAAATTTATTCTTCTGACTTTAGGTGATTTAGGGTCCATTCACAGGTCCGTAGTGTTTTGCGGTCTGCAAATTGCGGACCGCAAAGCACTGACGCCGCACATCGCAGACACTTTATAGAGGATAGAAGAATAGGACATGCTCTATTTTTTTGCGGAGCTGCGGACCGGAAGTTCGGGGCCGCAGACCGGAAATGCGGATGTGGACAGCACACTGTGTGCTGTCCACATTTTTCCGGCCCCATTGAAAATAAATGGGTCCACACCCGTTCCACATAATTGCGGAATGGATCCGGACCCATTCTACAGACGTGTGAATGGTCCCTTACAGTGGAAAAATCCCCAATAATCAGGGCAGGGCAGGGGTTTGTCTAGAAAGCTTCCTACATTACTGCATACTCACACTATATAGCTGATTGACATGGTTTGGTATGATAACAGGACTACTTTTGTGGCCTGTTGTTTTCCTAATAAGTACACGTAAAATGTTCAAATCATCATACTCTCTTCATTTTCCTTGCAGAAGTCATGCGTGACTATGTAACCAGTTTGCTAATGCAAGCTTTCAGAAAGGAAGAATGAGAATGTAGTTTGTAATTAAACTTACTTGATAAATAGGAATCAAGCATAATGAAGAGTAATTATTAGCTTCGTAATATATCAGGTGTTTAACAAAGTGTATGTAAAAGCCTTACTTTACACCGATTATATACGGTGACATGTCGTTTTGTGGACATTTACAGTACATCAAATAATTGAATGCACTAAATGTTCATAGGCAAAAAAATGTGTTTTGATAAAATGTAGAATTAGTGTGTCTCTGTTGGCTAGAATGTTATTTTCTAATAGGTAACTTTGAGGGCAGCAGGGTGGGACGAGTACTTTGCATTTTGTAAGTAAGTCATGTCCGTTAACTTATTGGTCAAAATGATTTTGCCCATACTATATACAGTACTTTGAAGGATAATTACATCTACAGCACACAGACCCACAGGTACTACAGGCAATACATGGCACAACATTTTTCTTATGGTTTCAGTACGAGTGCATGAGAAAAACGTGACTTCATATAAAATCGTAATCACTTAGAAATACAGTATGGACCCATAATAGTCAATGGATGCAATACTACAGATTTATACAACATAGATCCATAATGCAGCTCTGTGTATCAGCCCTTATGAGCATTTCTTGATCACATCAAGCTTAAAGGATTGTCCCATGAAAAATATTCTACAGTTTTAATACTTCATTCAGGACTTTTGTCTCAGTTCCAAAAACATCTTCTGAGTGGACACCTAACAGACCCCATTATAGTCTATAGGGTCTTTAGGCTCCGTTCGGCTCAGTTAGGGCTCAGTTATGTGCCGAATTCGTCCTTTCCGTTCTCCTGCTCCTAAACGGAGCAGGAGAACGGAAAAGCTGAACGGTGATGTGAATGAAGCCTCAATGGAAGTCTAAACTTCTGTCATGTCACTGTCACCTGTCAGACAACAAAAAAGCAAGGCTATACAAAATTATGCTATATGTTATATTCCCTTGAACTTGCTGTAGTCTGACCTGTCCAGTAGATATGTACAGCACTGAAAATGTTAACTGTCCCTGAAGCAGATAGGAATTTGCTTGTCAGAGCTGGTGGCATCTGCTTTGATTTAGTTTCGCTGGGATGAGGCCTATGTCTGCAGAATGATATAGCCTTGCTGGATATGGGGGAATTTGTTACCTTTTGCTTTGACAGGAAGATAATTGCTGATGGTTAACAGAGAAGAGTCAGTGCCATTGGTCTAGTGACAGCACCTGGAAAGAATGTCGAGTCAGCAGCCAGGAAGTGAAGTGACCTCAGCCCCCAGGCGTACTCTACCCAATGAAAGTATTGAACTGGAACTACCAGAATGAAATGGGCTGTTCAATATGTCACTTTCTCCCTGAATTGAGGATTCATAGGTTTTTCCTTGCTGCGTAAATATTTCTCCTTTACCCGAAAAGAATTGTTCTGTAGTAATTGGCGTTCTTTGTTTTTTGTGACTGCAGTACAAATTGTTTGATCATATTTTACTGATGTTCTTTGTTTCGACATACCGTGCATGCTCATTGTCAGAACACAATGTCCTCTATCTATAGCTACCCTATAGGTAAGGCATTTAGGTTGACCATACAACTTATATGGGTCGTGCGAAAAAAAATCCAGCTCACCAAATTCCAAGCGATTCTTTATTAAAGTTCATAAAAAATTCCAATACATCAGGACAGACATACGACACCGTTACGCGTTTCGGGCCTCTTACAGATATGGGCCCTTCATCATGACTGGTGCAACATACAAAAAGAGACATCTTAAAAGCCCAACTCACACCTGAATTCCTAATTGCCAGGTCACATGGTGCAAACACCTGTGCCGACTAGATCAGGAAAAAGGAGCAGGGTGCTCTAAAGTACACAAAGGTATAGATAAAATATATACCATATAAAATCAAAGGAAAATGACATACCCTCTCAATATTGTAATATCAGATCATACTTCCTATTTAAGCCTTGCGGGATGCGTGTTTTTAATTTAAACATCCAGTAGGATTCCCGGTTCAGTAATTTTCTCTTCATATCCCCTCCTCTGGTTGGCATGAATACCCTTTCAATACCCTGTACTCTCAGTTTGCTGGTGTCGCCGCCATGCACAACCGCAAAATGTGCACTGGCGGCTTAAACATTCCGGGTGCGATAGTGCGGCACATCAGATATGTGTTTCCTTATGCGAACCTTCAGGGGGTTGGACGTGCAGCCCACATATTGTAGGTTGCAGAGACTGCACATGATGACATAAATCACATTTCTTGTGTTGCAATTAATGTAACTATTTATCGTGTGCTCTTGGCCATCTGCACAAGAGACAACCACTTTAGCCACACATAGGTAATCACAACAAAGACATATATGGTGGCCACATTTATAGCAACCCTTGGTGGCTAGCCAGGTTGGTATAGTTTTTACCCTCTCCCTAAACAGACTGGGACTGACCATATTACCTATAGTTGGAGCCCTTCTGGCTGCACACCTAATCCCATCATCAATAATATTAAACCATTCATTTTCGTATTTCAAAACTGGCAAGTGTTTCTGAATAATTTTACAGATTTCTCCATATTCAACACTATATTGTGTGACAAAGGTAACCGGCATTTTGTGCTTGTTATTCTTTTTTCTCCTATACCCAATTTTTTGGTCAGCTTGAGTGATTAGAGAATCTCGGTCTAACCTTGCCACCTGATCTTTGTGTGTCTGCATATGACGTTTTACATAGGACCTGGCTGTCAATCTTTTCATGAGTTCATTACTCTCCTGGTCAAATACCGCAGGGTCTGAACAGTTGCGTCTGATGCGCAACAGCTCCCCCCTGGGAATGTTTCTTACTACATGTTTTGGATGACATGATGTGGCATATAATGTGGTATTGCCAGCCAGATCCTTCCTGTGTATTGTAGTTTCCACACATGTTTTGGGGGACATTGCCCTGTAGTTTCAAATCCAGGAACACAATCCAATCCCTGTTATAACACAAAGAAAGAGCTATGGAAGAGACACATGAATTAAGGTATCCACCAAACAGCGGTATGGCCGCCACATCGCCCGACCAAATCATGAGCAGGTCGTCGATATAACGACCATACCACCGCAGGTGACCCCCAAATGGAAGGGTGTCGATGTTCCTGCACATTTAAGCCTTCTAACAGGGATTTTTATCCCTTACAATCCCGTTCGCCAGCCCTTGACAGATTTCAGGAGCTGGTAGAAATGGATTTATGCAAACTCCATGAAAGAAAAACAGGTACAGAGGGAGGCTTTATATCCCCAAATCTCACTAAGGGGGAACAATGTGCGTTAAAAAATTTAAAATGCAGAGAGGATATCATAGTCAAGCAAGCTGACAAGGGGGGAGCGGTTGTCGTCCTGGACAAAGGTATATACAAATTCCAGATATTAAATATGTTGAGTGATAATTCAGTGTATAAAGTCCTGGGCGGCAACCCTCTCCCTTTGTTTCAGAAAAAACTGCAGGATCTTTTAGTACTGGGAGTTAACTCAGGTTGTCTTTTGCAAAAGGATATAGATTACATTTATGTGGACAGCCCGATTATCGCTATATTCCATGCGTTACCCAAAGTGCATAAGGATGTTTTTCCGCCGCCACTTCGACCCATTGTGGCAGGAATTGGCAGTTTTTCTGAACGCCTGTCTGAATGGGTTGATTCACTTCTTCAGCCCCTAATTCCCCTCATTCCAGGATATATTAAGGACACCATGTCAGTTTTGGGATCCATGCGTTCCTTCCAATGGCAGGAGGGTTACGTCTGGATTACGGCTGACGTGGTGTCCTTGTATACTAATATACCACATGATTTGGCTCTGATGTCATTGCGGTGGTTCTTGTGAACCTACAGCAATTACACCGAGTCTCTCAGAGAATTTCTGGAGTTGGCTGTTGATTTTTTGCTACGTCTCAACTTTTTCATGTTTGATGAAAATTATTATTTGCAGTTGTCAGGGGTGTCGATGGGGGCCAGGTTCTCCCCCTCCATAGCCAATATTTTTATGGCATGGTGGGAGAGGACCTTTCTCCTCATCGACACCCTTCCATTTGGGGGTCACCTGCGGTGGTATGGTCGTTATATCGACGACCTGCTCATGATTTGGTCGGGCGATGTGGCGGCCATACCGCTGTTTGGTGGATACCTTAATTCATGTGTCTCTTCCATAGCTCTTTCTTTGTGTTATAACAGGGATTGGATTGTGTTCCTGGATTTGAAACTACAGGGCAATGTCCCCAAAACATGTGTGGAAACTACAATACACAGGAAGGATCTGGCTGGCAATACCACATTATATGCCACATCATGTCATCCAAAACATGTAGTAAGAAACATTCCCAGGGGGGAGCTGTTGCGCATCAGACGCAACTGTTCAGACCCTGCGGTATTTGACCAGGAGAGTAATGAACTCATGAAAAGATTGACAGCCAGGTCCTATGTAAACGTCATATGCAGACACACAAAGATCAGGTGGCAAGGTTAGACCGAGATTCTCTAATCACTCAAGCTGACCAAAAAATTGGGTATAGGAGAAAAAGAATAACAAGCACAAAATGCCGGTTACCTTTGTCACACAATATAGTGTTGAATATGGAGAAATCTGTAAAATTATTCAGAAACACTTGCCAGTTTTGAAATACGAAAATGAATGGTTTAATATTATCGATGATGGGATTAGGTGTGCAGCCAGAAGGGCTCCAACTATAGGTAATATGGTCGGTCCCAGTCTGTTTAGGAGGGGGTAAAAACTATACCAACCTGGCTAGCCACCAAGGGTTGCTATAAATGTGGCCACCATATATGTCTTTGTTGTGATTACCTATGTGTGGCTAAAGTGGTTGTCTCTTGTGCAGATGGCCAAGAGCACACGATAAATAGTTACATTAATTGCAAATCAAGAAATGTGATTTATGTCATCATGTGCAGTCTCTGCAACCTACAATATGTGGGCTGCACGTCCAACCCCCTGAAGGTTCGCATAAGAAAGCACATATCTGATGTGCCGCACTATCGCACCCGGAATGTTTCAGCCGCCAGTGCACATTTTGCGGTTGTGCATGGCGGTGACACCAGCAAACTTAGAGTACAGGGTATTGAAAGGGTATTCGTGCCAACCAGAGGAGGGGATATGAAAAGAAAATTATTGAACCGGGAATCCTACTGGATGTTTAAATTAAAAACACGCATCCCGCAAGGCTTAAATAGGAGGTATGATCTGATATTACAGTATTGAGAGAGTATGTCATTTTCCTTTGATTTTATATGGTATATATTTTATCTATACCTTTGTGTACTTTAGAGCACCTTGCTCCTTTTTCCTGATCTAGTCGGCACAGGTGTTTGCACCATGTGACCTGGCAATTAGGAATTCAGGTGTGAGTTGGGCTTTTAAGATGTCTCTTTTTGTATGTTGCACCAGTCATGATGAAGGGCCCATATCTGTAAGAGGCCCGAAACGCGTAACGGTGTCGTATGTCTGTCCTGATGTATTGGAATTTTTTATGAACTTTAATAAAGAATCGCTTGGAATTTGGTGAGCTGGATTTTTTTTCGCATTACTTCGATGTGTCCACCAGAGGACTATTCCGTGCTCCCATTCAGCGGTCATCAGGGGTGAGCTGCCTTTGCCTTGTTGCAAATTACCTTTCTACCTAAACTTATATGGGTCCTACACACATGATGCAAGCTCCAAAGCTTTTTTTTTTAATCCATGTTAGTGGAGGTCAGACATAGGAGGAAACCGCTAAATTGTGCTAAAACATACATTTCATAACCAGTTCAAGACCAAAGCCATTTACCCATCTCCCTATATGGCAAGATTAGGGTTGAGCGGACCCATGCATGTTCGGTTTCGGCCGAACTTTGGGTCAAGGTTCGGGATCCGAACTTGACCCGAACTCGAAGTCAATGGGGACCCGAACTTTGGTGCACTAAAATGGCTGTAAAATAGTCATAGTGAGGGCTAGAGGGCTGCAAAAGTAAGCAAAATGGGAGTAAGAGCAGGACAATTTACTTGCAAACAAATGTGGATAGGGAAATAACATAAAAAAACATAGAATATAAAAAAATGTAAAAATAATAATCTTGAACTAGGAGGCGGAAATCAAAGTGGAGTAGGAGGTTGAGGAGGCGGTGGACGTGGCGGTGTAGGTGGAAGCGGCGGTGTAAGAGGTGGCGGTAGCCAACTCTGTTTTTGTTGTTTTTTTTTCCTTTATTTATTTATTTATTTTTAATAAGTTTGGGAAGACCCCAAAACATTGGGAACTAGAAAAGAGAAGTGCGCTGGAGTCTAACAATGGCTGGATGTGGCCGATATACTTGTCTATTTAGCACAAGGTGCAGACAAGTCCTGTGGGATCCATGACTGGTTCATTTTAATGAACGTGAGCTTGTCCGCATTGGCCGTGGACAGGCGGCTGCGCTTGTCTGTGATCCATGCTAAACACACGTTCGGACAATACACTGACCGCAGGGCAGGCCAGCACCTCCAAGGCGTAAAGGGCAAGCTCAGGCCATATGCCCAATTTGGAGACCCAGAAGTTGAATGGGGCAGACCCATAAGTCAGTACGTGTAGACGTGTGCACACGTACTGTTCCACATGTTGCTGAAATGCTGCCTCCTGCTAAGACGTTCCATATTAGCTGGTGGTGCTGGTTGTTAAGGCGTGCTGACAAAGCTTTTCCACATTTCAGCCATGCTAACCCTACATTCTGAGGTGCTGGCGGTGCCCCAGCTGCGTTGGCAACTTCTTTATCCTCCTCTGCCTTCACCTTGTGCTACCATTGAGCCCCCGCTGTCAGGTGGGAATGCCATCAGCTACGCGTCTACCAGCATGCACTTGTACTCGTGCATCTACCGATCACTCTCCAGTGACAGAATTAAGGATGGCACAATGTCCTTGTAGTGGGGATACAGCAGGGTGGCCACCCAGTAATCAGCACTGGTAAGAATGTGGGCAACTCGACGGTCATTGCACTGCAGCATGTAGTTGCTCATATATGCCAGGCTGCCCAGAGGCAACGACAAGCTGTCCTCTGTGGGAGGTGTATCGTCTGTGTCCTCTATATCCACCCAGCTACGCTCCAGGGATGGCCATGAGCTGCTTTGGGTGCCATCCTGCTGTTAACACGGTTCCTCCTCATCATCATCATCCTCCTCATCCTCCAGAACTGTGTCCAGGCTGGATAGTTGTGTACCTAGCCTCTGTTGGTGCAAGAACCCACCCTCCGAGCTACTTGTGAATGACTGGCCTGATAACCGTGGAAATGACCCCTCTTCCTCCTCCTCTTTCTCCTGTGCCACATCCTCTTCCATCATCGCCTGAAGTATTTTTTCAAGGAGACAGAAGAGGGATAGTAACGCTGAGGATGGCGTCATCGGCACTGGCCATGTTGGTGGAGTACTCGAAACAGTGTAACATGGCACACACATCCCACATGGAGGACCACTCGTTGGTGGTGAAGTGGTGCTGTTCCGCAGAGCGACTCAACCATGTGCACTGCAGCTAAAACATCACTATCGCCTGCTGCTGCCCGCACAGCTGCTGTCTCTCCAGCATGTGCAAGGTGGAGTTCCACCTTGTGGGGACGTCGCATATGAGGTGGTGAGTGGGATTGCCGAAGTTATGCTGCAGCGAAGACAGGCGAGCAGCAGCAGGGTGAGAACGGGGTAAGTCGGTAGAGGAGGAAGCGGAGTAGGAGGAGGAGGCAACAGGAGGTAACGAGAAACGTCCTGCAATCCTCGGTGGCAGTAGGACATGCGCCAAACTGCTATCCGCCTCAGGCCCAGCCTCACCATTCGTACATCGGTATTTGGGCCTACAAAATAACGCTGAACGTTCTGTCGCATACGTGCACCTGAGGAAGGTGTTTCATTTGGGCGTGTAGCTGGCACAGTTCAACCACGTCCATGTCCTCTCCCTGCAAACGGAGCTCCACCAACACCAGCAGGGCCACATCCCTTATTTGATGCTCTCCTCATTCTTTGAGGTCACCCACCAAACTAACAGATGGAATAACTAGATTTGTTTCTGTGTCACGTATGCAGTGCAGGTGTACCTCACAGAAAAATTGGTTAGATGTCACCCACCGATGTAACAGATGGATTAACTAGATTGATTTCCCCCGTCACATATGCAGTACAGGTGTACCTCACACAAACAATTGGTATATGTCACCCACCGATGTAACAGATGGATTAACTAGATTTATTTCCCTGTCACATATGCAGTGCAGGTGTACCCCACACAAACAATTGGTATATGTCACCCACCGATGTAACAGATGGATTAACTAGATTTATTTCCCCGTCATGTATGCAGTGCAGGTGTACCCCACACAAACAATTGGTATATGTCACCCACCGATGTAACAGATGGATTAACTAGATTTATTTCCCCCGTCACGTATGCAGTACAGGTGTACCTCACACAAACAATTGGTATATGTCACCCACCGGTGTAACAGATGGATTAACTAGATTTATTTGCCCATCACACATGCAGTACAGGTGTATCCCACACAAACAATTGGTATATGTTACCCACCAATGTACCAGATGGATTAACTAGATTTATTTCCCCGTCATGTATGCAGTACAGGTGTACCCCACACAAACAATTGGTATATGTCACCCACCGATGTAACAGATGGATTAACTAGATTTATTTCCCTGTCATGTATGCAGTGCAGGTGTACCCTACACAAATAATTGGTATATGTCACCCACTGAACTAACAGGTAGATTAACCAGATTTATTTCCCTGTCACACATGCAGTGCAGGTGCACCCCACACAAACAATTGGTATATGTCACCCACCGATGTAACAGGTGGATTAACCAGATTTACTTTCCCGTCATGTATGCATTGCAGGTGTACCCCACACAAACAATTGGTAAATATCACCCACCGATGTAACAGATGGTTTAACTAGATTTATTTCCCCGTCATGTATGCAGTCCAGGTGTACCCCACACAAACAATTGGTATATGTCACCCACCGATGTAATAGATGCATTAACTAGATTTATTTCCCTGTCACATATTTCCTCCAGCCCTATAGAGATGCCTATGCTTGTCCGCAATTGCGGGCAAGAATAGGACATGCTCTTTATTATTAGTGGAGCCGCCAGCCGGAAGATCGCGGCGGCTCGACTGTAATGCTGGATGCGGAGAGCACAGTGTGTGCTCTCCGCATCCATCACGAGCCCTATTCGAAATGAATGGGTCCGCACCGTTCTGCAGATTTGCGGAACGGGCGGCAGACGAACATTGCGGACGTGTGAATGGGGCCTAACTATTATATTTTTTTGTGTCAGAATATTCAAATATGGTGCATTGCACCCACAACAATCGCTATAGGTCACCCACAGGAATTAACAGCCAGATTAACTATTACATTTCTGTGTCAGGGGTGCCAAGATGGTGTATTGCACCCACAAAAAAAATCACTATAGGTCACCACAGTATAAATAGCCAGATGAGGATTCCTAAGGCCCTTTCACACAGGCGAGTTTTCCGCATGGGTGCAATGCGTGACGTACATCCGCATGGTTCCTAAGGAGATGATGTTAGTAAATTGATTAAGTCAATTTACTGTATTATTCTTCCTTATAACATAGTTTTAAAGGAAAATAATAGCATTCTTAATACACAGAATGCTTACTAAAATGTGGATTGAGCAGTTAAAAAATAAAAAAATTAACTCACCTCATCCACTTGATTGCGCGAAGCTGGCATCAGTCTTCTTTCATCTTCTTTCAGGACCTGCCAAAAGAACGTCGATGACGTCAGCGCAGGTCCTGCTAAATGAAGATAGAAGATCCTTCTGTACTGGTAAGGCTACATTCACACGGACTTGTGCTTTGTGGATCCGCAAAACACGGATTTCGGCCCATGTGCGTTAAGCAACTTGCAGACCGCACATGCTGCGGCTATCATAGAAAATGCCTATTCTTGTCCGCAATTGCGGACAAGAATAGGGCATGGTGTATTTTTTTGGGTGGGCCCGGCTGCGTAGACTACAGATGCAGGACAGCACAGCGGTGTGCAGTCCGCATCTTTTGCCGCCCCATCTAAATGATTGGGTCCGCACCTGTTCCGCAAAATTGCAGATCGGATGCGGACTCATTCATACGGTTATGTGAATGTAGCCTTACTGTTTTTTTCCGCAGCTGCAGAAAAGAATAGGACATGTTCTCCTTTTCCGGAGCCGTGGACCGGAAGTTCGACAGCGCGCTCGAAATGCGGATGCAGAGGCACTGAGGCAGATGCGGACGGTGTGAATGGACCCTTATTGTTTTTTTGGGGGTTCTTTTCTATATTTTTTTAACTTTACACTTTGTTCCTCCCATTAGGTCATCAATATCTATGGAGACATTTTAACACGTACGTGTAGTCCCAGTTACAGGAGGAATATAGCCTCCTGAGCCACACTGCAGGGTTGATGTGGGTCTGCTAAGAGCCAGCAATTCGTTTAGTTACTTGGCCTTCAGCAATCACATATTCACTAGGAGAGAGAGCAGTAAGAGGCATGGTTGCTGCCTAATTTGTATACACATGGGCTTGTTGAGTGCTATGTATATCAATGATGGGGAAGGCAGACATGATAAAGAAAATGTCTGCCTTCTCTGGGGGAAGTTGGTTGTCACTGACAATGGACTCCTGCTTCATGCGTCTTATGATCTGCATGCAGCTGCCAGAGCTCTGCAAGGTTGTTCAGAATTGTCATTGCAGAGTTAAAGGTTATGTACAGCTTTGGAGGCTAATTTTATTTTATGATTGCATTTTACTTATTTTAGGCTAAAAAACATTTTTTCAATTGGTCTTTATTAAAAAATATTGATCCGTTCTGTCACAAAGGGTTAACTGTTTGTCTAGCTGTGTAACTATAACTTTTTACTTTCACTTGTGCCAGTCATCTAATAACCTATTACTTACACTCTAATTTACTAAAAGTCATAAACACTTATTTAAGCCACATTCTTATCAGTAACATGAGAACTGAGCTTTATTGAGTGTTTATAATGTCAGAGAGCTACAGAGCACACAGTATACCATGTATAAAAATACAACTGAATAATACACACAAATACATTTGTGCAGCTTTGCAGCAAATTCTAAGCACAAAAAAAAATCATGAAATTTCAAATTTGCTAATAAATGTGTTCTCTAGTACAGTATATATATATATATATATATTGTAAGAGGGCGCAAGGTGCCGTCATGGACGGAAGATACGTGTCACCGAGGTTCCTGGCCTCGGTGAGGTGAGAGCCGGGTTTTATGTGTCAGCAGCAGCTAGTGCTGCTTGACATTGATAGTTAGTTTGGCTGCAAAGCCAATCCGGGCCGGCTTTTACTGGGAGTAGGCAAAGAGTTGGGTGGGTGCCTACTCCCCACGGTCCAGGCCGGACTTTGCGGGGCTTTTTAAAGGCAGCCACATCAGCAGGTGTGGCTGTGATTATCCTGGAGCTGCTGCTAGTGTTGTGTTGCTCTCTGGGCTGGAAGGATGAGCCCAGCAGGAGTCGTGCAGTCGTCCTGGAAGCCTGAAGGTGGATTATCCTGCGGCTGGGCCGACCGCCAGAGTGCGACAGCGCACCTAAACATCTCACAGGTGATTGAACCTGGTTTTGGACTCTTTGGTTTTGCTTTTTGTGTTTGCTGAGTGTGAATTAACACCAAGAGACTGTTTATCGTTTATTGTGTGCAAGTGTGAATAAAACACTGTTTATTGCACTTTCTGGACTTCTTGTTTTGCCTCTGTACTGCACCCGCACTGCTATCTACCAGAGCGACTCCCCACATTTGGTGTCGGATGCGGGCATGCGCAGTGAGGCTGGCGTAACGCCGAAGTTTTCCAAAGTGAATGTCATATGTCAAGCCGGCAAGGTTGCAACACGTGAACTCTGACAAGATGGAGGCAGTTGTAAAGGCTCTCGTGGAGGCCAATTTACAGCAGCGGGAGGCCAACAAGCAGCAGCAGGAGACAAACCAGCTGCTGTTGCAACATGTAATGGCTTTGCAAGCGACTGGAGCCTCTCACCGTGCCCATGATGCCCGGAAGCGGTCCGTGCAGCAATTCCCAAGATGACCCCGAGGATGATGCCGAGACCTACCTGGCAGTCTTCGAAAAAAGTGGCCGTGAGGAGAAGCTGCCCCGTGACCAGTGGGCTGAGGTGGTCGCTCCGTTCCTGGCTTCCGGACCCCAGCAGGTGTTTTTCGACTTGTCGGACGACCAAGCGGCCGATTATGACACTGTGAAAGGAGAGATCCTAGCCAGACTGGGGGTGAGCGTGCTGGTCGCGCTCAAGAGAGTCCACCAGTGGGACTTTAAAGCGACTGAACCTGCTAGGCCGCAGTACTACGATCTGCTGCACAGGCTGCAAAAGTGGCTGCAGCCTGATCTACTAAGTCCCACTGCCATGCTGGATCGACTGTTGGCGGACATCTTTTGGAGGGCCCTGCCTTATCCCCTCCAGCACTGGAGTCGGCCAGGCGTCTCCGGTAAGTGCCCTGGAGATGGTCGACCTGGTAGAGCGTTACGAGGCCACCAGAAACCTGCAGGGAGTCTTGCTGGGAAGGGGCCAGTCAAACCCGGAGGCCTCCACCCCAGTTCCGGCGACCGGCGACAGAGAGACCTGCACGGAATGTATCCCCTGCGGATCCGCCTCCCGTGGTATGCTGGAGGTGTCAGGAGCCAGGCCACATCAGGGCCGACTGTCCGCATCAGGGTGAGCCGATGGATGTGAACTACGGGTATCGCCACTCCCTGTATGCACGGAAGCTGTGTGCAACTGGCACCCGTGAGGGGCAGGACAATAACCACCTGTGTCAGGTAGAGGTGGGAGATTCTCTGGCGGTGGCCCTGCTGGACTCCGGGAGTTTAGTCTCCCTGGTAAGAGCTGCCCCTAATACGGCCTGCGGAGTATACCGGCCGTAAAGTCGGAGTCCTATGCATCCACGGAGACTTAAAGACTACCCCACTGCATTAGTGACTTTGTCCACAGCTGCTGGTAAGTGGACCCACGAGGTGGCTGTCGCTACCAAACTCCCACATGAACTGATACTTGGGAGGGACTTCCCGGTTTCCGGCGCTGTGGCCGGCTATAAAGGTGTCTGATGGGCCCGAGACAGGGGTAACCCTAGTAGAGTGGCCTGATACCACTGGAAGGCCAGAACCTGGGAGCCCGAATCTGAAGGGCCAGCGGTAGGGGTGACCACTGCTCCAGCGGTAGAGGGAGACAACCCCACTGAGTGTAATGGTGGGAGACACGGAGGACTTGCCCCGGGACCTGAGTTGGCAGACCTCAATGTCTCCGGGGAAAATTTTGGGACCGCACAACACGGGACCAAACCCTAACCAGGGCCTGGGAAAGTGTTGTAATGATTGGTAAACCCCAGAAACCTGGGGCTGAATTAATGTTTCCACGATTTATTATTCTTCAGGATATGTTGTATCGGGTGAACCAAATCCAGGTGAGCCAGTTGAACAGTTGGTGGTGCCCACCGCATATCGCAAGCTTGTTATGGAGCTTGCCCACCAACTATGTTCTTGGGGGACACATGGGGTGGCAGAAAACGCAGGACCGCGTGCTACAGCGATTTTACTGGCCTGGTTTGTTTAAGGAAGTAGAGGAGTTCTGTAAGTCCTGTCCGACCTGTCAGGTAAATAGCCCCCAGCCACATTACAGAAGTCCCTGGTCCCTCTCCCAATAGTGAGGTCCCATTCGAGGCGTATTGCCATGGATCTGGTCGGACCCGTACCGAGAAGTCTGCTAGGGGTCACCAACATATCCTGGTGATTCTGGACTATGCTACTCGATATCCAGAGCGGTGCCTCTTCGACACACATCGGCTAGGCTCATAGCAAAGGAGTTAATGGAGATGTTTACCCGGGTGGGCCTACCTAAGGAGGTTCTGACGGACCAAAGGGACCCCTTTATGTCTAAGATTATGAGGGAATTATGTAAACTGTTGCATATAAAGCAATTGCGGACGTCCGTTTACCATCCATAAGCGGACGGCCTTGTGGAAAGAATTTAACCAAACTTTAAAAAATATGCTAAAAGGGTGGTGTCCGAGATGGGAAGGACTGGGATCTGCTTCTGCCCTATCTCATGTTTGCAGTGCGAGAAGTGCCCCAGGCCTCTACTGGGTTCTCACCCTTCGAACTGCTTTATGGCAGGCGCCCACGGGGCCTGTTGGACATCGCTAAGGAGCGTGGGAACAACAGCCCGTCCCCACAAAGCGTAGTTGAATATGTTGCCCAGATGCAGGAGCGTTATGGAGAGGGTGTTACCGCTGGTCCGGGGAGCATATGGAGGCAGCACAACAGGCCCAAAGTAGAGTCTATAATCGTCAGGCTCGGGTGCGAGACTTTAATCCCGGAGACCGAGTTTTAGTTCTGGTACCCACCCTTGACAGCAAATTTCTAGCTAGGTGGCAGGGGCCCTATGAAGTGCTCGAGAAAGTGGGAAGTAAATTACAAGGTGCACCAGCCAGGGCGGCGGAAGCCGGAGCAGGTGTATCATGTGAATTTGCTGAAGCCATGGAAGGATAGGAACTCGTCCAGCGATGACAGTCCCCGGCCAGGGCTTCTAGGTGAGAAGGATCAGCCCCTTACCTCGAAGTCCGGGAAGCAGCAGCCACCGTAAAAATTTCAGATAGCCTATCCTCCAAACAGGTCCAGGAAGTTAAGGAGTTCATTAGTCGGAACACGGATGTGTTCTCGGACCTCCTGGGCGCACATCCTAATCCAGCATGACATTATCACTGAGCCTCAGGCCAAAGTCCGGTTAAAGCCGTATCGGGTACCCGAGGCTCGGCGACAAGCCATTGTGAAGGAAGTGCAGCTGATGCTCCAGTTAGGTGTCATCGAGGAGTCAAAAAGTGATTGGGCCAGTCCGATGGTCTTAATACCCAAGCCGGACGGGACATTGAGGTTCTGTAACGATTTCCGCAAGCTGAATGAGGTGTCCAAGTTTGACGCATATCCCATGCCGAGGTGGATGAGCTCATTGAAAAATTGGGCCAAGCCAGGTATTTTTCTGTCTTGGACCTCACTAAAGGGTACTGGCAGGTACCCTTAGCGGAACTGCCAAGGAAAAACTGCTTTTATCACACCGGAGGGGTTGTATCAGTACAAGGTATTACCCTTTGGTCTACATGGCGCCCCCGCCACGTTTCAAAGGCTTATGGATATTGTGCTTCGTCCACATCGGCGAGTGCGCCTCAGCGTATCTGGATGATATCATTATCCATAGCACCGACTGGGAGAGTCACCTACCGAAGGTACAGGCCGTAGTGGACTCCCTTAGGAAAGCTGGCTTAACTGCTAACCCAAAAAAGTGTGTGATAGGGTTAGAAGAGACCAAATACCTAGGGTATGTCATTGGGCGGGGGTGGTCAAACCTCAGGTAAACAAAATTGAGGCAATTAAGAATTGGCCCCGACCTGTCACTACGCGGCAAGTAAAATCATTCCTGGGCATGGTGGGATACTACATGAGGTTTATTCCCAACTTCGCTACAATTGCTGCTCCATTGACAAGCCTTTTAAAGGGGCGCAGGTCAGTGTCGATCCAGTGGAATGAGCAGGCGGATAAGGCTTTCTCTGCTCTGAAGTCGGCCCTGTGTGGGTCCCGGTTTTGGTGACGCCCGACTTCAAGAGAGAGTTTGTGGTACAGACCGATGCCTCTGAAGTGGGCCTCGGGGCTGTACTCTCTCAGGAAATCAATGGGGAGGAGCATCCCGTGGTTTTCCTGAGTCGCAAACTCACCCCAGCCGAAACCAGGTACAGTATAGTGGAGAGAGAGTGCCTGGCCATCAAGTGGGCACTAGAGTCTCTCCGCTATTATCTGCTAGGGAGAAAGTTCCGTCTGGTGACCGACCATTCCCCTCTAAAGTGGATGTGCCAGGCGAAAGACAGGAATGCTCGGGTCACCAGATGGTTCTTGTCCCTGCAGAACTTCAAGTTCACAGTGGAACACAGGGCAGGCCGCTTGCAAGGAAATGCGGATGCACTGTCTCGAGTACAGTGTTTGGCGTGTGTTCACCCTGTCGGGGGTTGAACAAAGGGGAGGTATGTAAGAGGCGCAAGGTGCCGTCATGGACGGAAGATACGTGTCACCGAGGTTCCTGGCCTCGGTGAGGTGAAGCCCGGGTTTTATGTGTCAGCAGCAGCTAGTGCTGCTTGACATTGATAGTTAGTTTGGCTGCAAAGCCAATCCGGGACCGGCTCTTACTGGGAGTAGGCAAAGAGTTGGGTGGGTGCCTACTCCCCACGGTCCAGGCCGGACTTTGCGGGGCTTTTAAAGGCAGCCACATCAGCAGGTGTGGCTGTGATTATCCTGGAGCTGCTGCTAGTGTTGTGTTGCTCTCTGGGCTGGAAGGATGAGCCCAGCAAGGAGTCGTGCAGTCGTCCTGGAAGCCTGAAGGTGGATTATCCTGCGGCTGGGCCGACCGCCAGGTGTGACAGCGCACCTAAACATCTCACAGGTGATTGAACCTGGTTTTGGACTCTTTGGTTTTGCTTTTTTGTGTTTGCTGAGTGTGAATTAACACCAAGAGACTGTTTATCGTTTATTGTGTGCAAGTGTGAATAAAACACTGTTTATTGCACTTTCTGGACTTCTTGTTTTGCCTCTGTACTGCACCCGCACTGCTATCTACCAGAGCGACTCCCCACAATATATATATATATATATATATATATACACACACACATAGCAAAAAAAAATTGTAAGAAGTGAAGCATTTATACATATCACATGTCAAAAGACTTCCTTTTAAACTTGTAGTGGGACTCTAACCTCCTGTGTTTAGACCAGAAAACAGGTTTAACTAGTAACATATCAGAGATCTAAAAATGCATTGCACATGAACATCAATATTACATATAGAGATGAGCGAAGTTTTGAAAAACTTGATTCAACAACTTTGAAGTTAGCCAATAAATTTGATTTGTTCTGAATTAATTTGTCACAAATCAATATAAATCAGCTATACAAAGTCCACTCTGCCTTAGGGTATGGTCAAATGGAGCGGTCATGCTACTGGAGGGTTGTGGCCATGCTGCGGTGAAGAACCGCGTGGTCAATTATCCCGCAGGTGCCTTTCATGTAATAATGAAGACTGCACTGTATAGTATGCAATATGCATATTATTGCTCTTCTGACCTGCAGTCTCCTATTTAACAGTAAACACAGAATATTAATCAGCGCCGGCATACCCACTTCTGCAACCCCATGGCTCTCCTGCCCTACAGATGGGAGCCCTTCTTTTGCCATCTGCTTTTCCCCCTTTTCCACATCATCTAATATCGATGAGAATGTCATCAGGAACATCCAGCTCCTCCTCTTTCTGTATCTTGCTGACTTTTCTAGGACATGGAGACTTTGAAGGATGATTTGCAAGCCAGCAAAAGATGAGGATGGTCATCATTAAGACCTGGCCCCCCTAAAGGGGCGCAGACTGGATGGTATTGGTTGGCATGCTGGCACTAGAATAATAAGGGTGTCCGTCTTATTGGTATTGAATTACATATTTTAGGAATAAATAAAACTGATGCTGAATAAGTCTCCCTGCACTCTCCCTCTCCAATATTCTTTTATTAATAATTTTCAGCAACAGTGTCCCTAGCGCATGAGCACTTGCCACGTCTCTCCCTATGTTCTGCTCACAGGACAATGACGAAGACCGCGTGGGATGAGGGTTTAATAGGGTTGTGACATCACAGGGGATGGCTATTTGCGGATTGGTTGGCTCCACACCATTTTGGGTGATCTTGCGTTCCCGGGTTTGTCTCCTGTGTGCTTTGCAACACATTCAGCTGCCACTTTAGGTAAAACTGAGTTGTTGCCATAAAGCACAAGGAAATTCGGATTTGTTGCGGGTGAAATTTTCCTAAACTTCGGGCTGAATTCCGCTTCAAAAGCTTCACTTCGTTCAACACTATTTACATAGATTGAAAATACAAAGCACAGCACAGAACTACATTTATGTGTATATATAAATGCCATATTCCCATCCCATATCCGATGAACAGGTATGACCAAAGGGAAAATGCAAGTTTGTAAAGTAGTGCCAAACATCTATATTGTTCAAACTGTTACCAAACACCATCAGCTAGATACTGCACATACACTTATAAGATACAGGACAGATCCGTCCAGTTATTTAAACCCTGTGGAAATCTAGTATCCAAAATCAAAATCCGGTATGGCTTGCGTAATAAGGCTACATGACCGTATCCATTTTGCAATCCACAAAACATGGATACCGCCTGTGTGCATACCGCAATTTTCTCGCTCCTTCACTAGAAATGCCTAGTCTTGTCCACAAAATAGACAGGAGTAGGACATGTTCTACATTTTGCAGAATGGCTACATGGAAAGTGAACAGAATATGCATGACATCCCTGAGCTGTCTCTATTTTTTGTGGACCCATAAAAATGAATGGGCTAGTGTGTGATCCCCAAAAGCGTGGACCCAAAATATGGTCGTATTCATGTAGCCCTAACAAGTAAGGTTTCCTCACTCTTTCGGTAGCTATCTCTTGTAACTGATGTATGTTTCCTGAATGTGCCTACAAAATGTTTGTCTGCACCAGATGTACTATAGGAACTAGGATGTGAGATGGAAGTAAAATTATCTCCTATATGTTTCTTCAGGGGACTGGTAGTACCCCACGTACTGCAAGCTACACTCATTGTGACATATTATCAAGCGTATGTTGGCATGAGGGTATCATATGGGTACACTTAGACATGCTAAAAAGTATTACGGATGCCCAGTCAAGAAAGGCGCTACTGTTTGGAGGTAAGAAGCAGACAGCAACTCAAAGAGCACTCAGTAACGGTGTTGTTTTTGTAGCAACTTACTGTCAGGAATATTACAAAATTAGACAGTAAATTACCACGGACAGTACTTCCCTGTTCTTAATATGGACAAGGTTTGATGAATTTGACAAGCTGGATGTAGATTAATCACTAAGAGGATAACAAAGATAGCTAATATGGTGCCTGCATGCAGGACTGTTTTGTCTGGTAAAAAAGCAGGACCCAGAATGGAAAGTGGTCGGACATTGTAGTCAATGGAGTTTGTTCAGTGCCTTCATTTCATGCTGAATTTTTGTTATTATACTTGTTCTGCTCCTCTAAACAAATAGTGGTGATGTGAAATCAAACTGAGAGTGACAGGATCTTACAAATGTGGGGGTAAACGTTGTGGTGTGTGCAGTTTTATCCATAAAACTGACACCTTTTGATCTACACAGTACTAGGGAATTTTTCAGATATCATGTTAAGTGTAACTCTACATATGTGGTACATACCGTACTATCCAATGCAATGAGTACGGTTTGCAGTATTTTGGGTTTACCACCAGACCCCTGAAGAAGAGCATGTTAACTCCATCTTACATCCCAGTTTCTGTAGCGCATATGGTGCAGCCAAACATTTTTACACACTTGTTTTGGACCTACCTTTTCATTGGACATGGGATGGATATAGCATTTATATATACACAATTGCAGTTCTGTGTTGTGCATGCTTTTTAATAATCAATCCATGTCATTTGAATATTCATGTACTATGCATACAGGTTTAAAAGGAAGGCTTCTGACTATTCTACTATGCTATGATTATGAACCATACAGGTTAAAAACGCGTAAGCATTTTTTTTTGTTAATAAATGTCCTATTATAACTGTGTTTTTATTATTTTATGAATTTGGAAATTATGGGGGTTATTTACAAACAGAAATATGCCACTTTGCGATGCCAAGGCTATTTGCGCCACCACAATCTGCGACTTTTTCCCCACTTACACCAAAAAAAGGGGGTGTGGTGTGGATGGGGAAGGGGGCGTCTCAATTAATCACTGTTTTAGGCATAGAAAATGGTCTAAATCTAAGCTAACAAGGGAGCTGAAGTAATCTAGAAGCCGGTGGATCCACTACCAGCTAAAGGGGTATTAATACAAAGCATTATTAAATGACTCCCTATACGTGTATTTAATTTTTCATCCCCTATAAAAGTTGTTAAACAAACTGATAAAAAAACACCCTAAGGGCTCCTGCACACGACCGTTGTTTTGGTCCGCATCCGAGCCGCAGTTTTTGCGGCTTGGATGTGGACCCATTCACTTCAATGGGGCCGCAAAATATGCGGACAGCACTCCACAAATTGTGGAACAGGCGCCACCCGATGTTTTGCTGGATCCGCAATTTACGGACCACAACACACAACGGTCAGGTGCAGGAGGCCTAAAAGGATCTCAATGAAAAGTATAGATCACCCCGCAAAAAATGTGCCCTCACGCAGCAATGTACACATAACTACAAAAAAGTTATAGGGGTCAGAATATGGCGACAAAAGAAAAAAAAATATTTTATATAAGTTTTTTTTTTTTTCAGTATTAAAAGGCAGGATAAACTATATATATATTTGGTGTCCTCATAATTGTACAGACCTGCAGAATGAAATTAACAGGTCAGTTTTAGTGTATAGAGAATGCCGTTAAAAGAAAACACATAAAACAGTTGCGGAATTGTTTTTTTTCCAATTTTGAATTTTTTTTCCAGCTCCCCACTACATCATATGCAATATTAAATGGTGAAAATATAAAGTGCAACTTGTTCTGCAAAAAAAAAAAAAAGTCCTCATATGGCTACCTAAATGTAGAAATAAAAAAGTTACGGCCCGGGAAATGCAGGAAGTGAAAAACGAAAAAGCAAAAATGAAAAAAACTTCCAGGGCTCAAAGGGTTAAGGATAAAATGTCATATGGGTGTGTTGTAGTTTTTTCTCCTTATAGTAGGAGTAGTGAACTCAAAGGCTACATTGTCATTTCCCTGTATGCATGCGCAGTTTACTAAGCACCCTTCTTCATGCTTCTCACCTTTTGTGATGCTGAAGAATATTGTTTTGAATTTGTGCCATGTAACATCTCTGTCATCTCATCTGGCCATTTGTTCTCTGCAAACCAAAGTGCTGAAAACACAGTGTCTCTGCCGTTGAGTTAAATGGTTTTTCCCTCTCAGTCCTGAATGGTATTATTTTGTGTCCTCAGTTTCCACCATTATCTGACCCCAAGTTATACTTTTTCTGAATGACAATGAAAGTAATTGAAAACACTGATTGGCAGTACAGTTAAGTTGTCAACACAAGCGTTTAATTTGTCAGTAGGACTTGTTAAATTGTCAAAAATCATATAAAAAATTCCCTCCTCCAGTCACTGATGATATACATTATAGATATGTACAAGTTAAATTGGCCATTTGGCGATAAGAAACGTGTGGTGTGAATTTTTTCCTTTTTCAGACCATTTTTGTTGAAAAAGCCTTTACATTTATATTTGGCATTCTAGGCTGCTGCATTGTGTTCATCATGCTTGTATGTATAGGTTTGCACGGCAGTCAAGACTTTCTTCGTAAAGCATTAACACAATATAAAATACTTTGATTTGTTAGAGCTATTCTTTGATTTTGAAGAATACCAATGTACTCTGCGTGTGCAGATACTTATATTGTCAATCATTCATTGAAAGTGAAAGGATTATTTTATGTAAGATAATAGTGTCACGGTTTGATAATACCACTTTTAGACAAATTATTTATTGTCTTTTTTTCATAGAATTTGTATTTACGCAACACACCAACTCCAGGAAACAAATGTTGAGTCTTATGTTTAGCAGAATAGATTTTCAGAAATCACAGACAACATTATTCCCTGTAGGTAGCTATGGTGTGATGGCATGAAGTGGGGGACATTCAATAGCGATGATGATTGCCACAAAAAAACTGGCAATTACTAAATCAAAGTAGGAATTTGTTTTACCTCATATCACATGTTGTACCTATGCCACTTTTAAAATGCGAGCTTTTTTAGATATATCAGCTGGATTATCCGCCTATCGCTCGAGTTTGTGACATTTTGCTTTAGTGGCACTCAATTTGCAGCTTTGCAAAACCGAAATGCACCATTTCAGCACACCCCTGCCCTACAACACTTGAGACTTTTTGACACATATTTGCGACTTTTTGAAACATGTTTATGAGCATTTCCACTTTTGTGACTTTTGTCTGACTCAGCACGTTTTGTTATTGTTTCGGCTCGTTGATATGTCAATTTTGCTGACAGAACCTCGTTGTTTCGCTCATTTTATATTAAAGGTACTTTCACACTAGTGTTAGTGTGATCCGACAGGCAGTTCCGTTGTCGGAGCTGCCAGCCGGATCCGCCTTTCAGTGTGACAACTGACATCATTTGTAGGCGGATCCGTCTACAAATGCATTGCAAACGGATCCGTCTCTCAGCTTGTCATGCGGATGGGCGGATCCGTCTAGTCTTTCACAGTTTTCGCTGCGGTATTATGTCCAGTTAAAGCGCCTGACAGTGATTGAACTGAAGGCATACTGATGCAAACTTAACTGGATTTCTAATCCATTCACAGAATGCATTGGGATATGCCTGATCCAGTTCTTTTCAACATAGAGCCCTTTTGACCACAACAAAAGTTGCATCTTTATGCCATAAATGTGACTTTTACACAAAATACCACCACATAAGCTGGCTTAATTGTCTGCAAGAATGTGAGCCATTTCTGCCGATAAGAGGATGATAAATGAGGCAAAGTATGTGCCATTTGATAACCCAGCCAACTTTTGACATTTATAACTCATTTTTGGCGTGATGCATTCTGTTTGCCTATGCCAAGTCTAAAAACAGGGCGTGGTGTGGAAGGAGGCGGGCCTGTCTCATTTATCCTTTTCTACTCCTGTTTTAAGCGTACAAAATGATTAGGGATAAATAAACCCAAGCTGTAAAGTTCGGGTTCATACTGAACTCATAGACGGTTCGGGAACCAGAACCTAAACTCGGACTTTGTCTCAAAAACTCTGTGTTCGGGTTGGTGTTCGGATGCTGAGTGAAGTTTGTTGAAAGGCTGCAGTGCAGCAAATCAACAAGCTTTTTAGCGAGGGGCCATTCGAAGCCATCCTAGTCATTCTCTAATATTGGCATAGCTGTGATTGGCCAGTGCAGCA
>JAKVIS010002162.1:0-25190 GCA_033119425.1 Bufotes viridis
ATGAGACCTCGATGAGCTGGCGCATTGTCATCCATGAAGATGAAATTTGGCCTGTGTTGTTCATACAGAGGCACAATGACTGTATTAATGTTATTCAAGTAGTATGGGCTTGTTACTGTACCATTCACAAAGTGTAGGGCAGTTCTGTATTGACTAGAGTCTAGACACACCTGCCCACACTGTAAAACCACCACCACCAAAGGCTCGTCTGTTGACAACAGTGGCTGATGCACAGCACTCTCCTTGACGTCTCCAACAGTCAGCACATCATAGCATCAGCACCAAAATGTTTTCTATGATTATGGCGTTATTGTACTTTATTTGTGTCTGCAGAGGGCTGTTGCATTGTCCTTTTTTTCAATGTGTGTATTCACACATCTGCTTTTTAGCACAGTCTGTGGCCCGTGGGTCCATGTTTTTAGCACGGAAGCATGCTCTATTTTGTCCGTGTTCACGGATCCATCACACCAATTATAGTCTATGGATCCGTGAAAACCACGGATGCAACATGGATGCCATCCGTCTTGCATCCGTGTTTCACGGATCATTAGGAAGAAATACTTTAAAAATTATTTTTAGCTGTGCATTGTCACTGAAAAATGGATGGCACACGGACAGCAAAAAACTGACCCACGGACCCAACATGGATCCTTCACGGATGCATCACTGACTACCTTCTTACGGATTTGAACACGGACGTGTAAATCTGCGGAACGGGTGCGGACCCATTCATTTTGAATAGTGATGTGATGGATGCGGAGAGCACACACTGCGCTCTCCACATCCGCATTTGCAGAGTGCGCCGCCGATCTTCCGGCCGGCGGCTCCGCAATAATATAGAGCATGTCCCATTCTTGCCCGCAATTGTGGACAAGTATAGGCATCTCTATAGGGCTGGTGGCAAGGTGTTTTGCGGATCCACAAAACATTACGGACGTGTGAATTAGGCCTAAGGAAAAACATCAATACCTAAATCTCAGAAAACCACCACCAATCGTGAGAATGGGGGTCTTGTTCCCCTGATCTTATGGAGCAGCAGGTCGAGCATGCATCCTGCCGCTCTATTCATCCTCTAAGGAATTAGCTGCGCTCTGTACTGTATTCTGTATACATACCAACACTTCAGTTAGTAAAATTGGGGGATCTACGCCCCGCCCCTGGGAAAGCCCTGAACCCACTCAGGAACACTCACTTATGGACAGGGTTTGTGCTAGCTTCTCCCATTTTCAGCTCGGGACAGCACAAGTTTGCCAGGACTGTCTCTGAAAATAATGTACTGTCCCGCCAAATTTGGGACGGTTGGCAACTATGATTCTGTGGATATGGGATAACCTTAACAGTGCATGTCCAGTTAGTATAGGGACCAGGGATATATTTTACACTGGGGCCCAGGACCAATACTGTATGGATATGGAGGCAGCAGCACTATCTGCGTCATTAGACCTTCCCCACCACGACACATGTCATCTGGCACGTGTCAGCAGCGTCCCCAGTCATGCTTCGTGTTTGCCGTCTGCTTCATGTTGGATTGCCATTTGGAGCTGGATCATAAGCTTCACAGATGTTTCCTCCTCATGTGGTGGAGACAGTCAGCAGTAACGTTACATAACTTTCTTTACATCCTGACATCTCCAGCAATGGACACTGAGCCGTGGCCTCACTCACGAATCGTCCAGCTAAATAAATATTCTGCACAGATAACACGGCCACAGGTGCTCTCTAGTCTGCATCGGCACTGTGATCTCATCTGAACTGTCAGCAAACGGAGCAGCAAATATTTCACTTCCCTTCATTCTTTTACCATGTTTCATTTTTATTGACATTTAAAGGCTAAAAAGGATGAAACCTGTAGATGAAATCATCCATATTGGTGGCAAAAATATTTGCAATCTAAGATGAAAAGGTGTGCACTTTGCAACTTTCTAATAGACTTTGGGGAGATTTCTCGTAAAGTCACTAAAGTCAGTTTTGCTTGAGTCTGCGTTGTAATTTGCGTGATATAGGGAGATTTATCAAGAGTGGCGCTATCTGCACCAGTCTTGATATCCCCTGCACCAGGGGCTGACTGGCAACTTTTGGCCCAGGGGGCAAGTAACACCCAGAGGCCCACTGAGCCCCCCTCCTGCTTTCCCTTTTCCCCTGCCTCCGCCTGACCACTGGAAAACAAAATAAACTAGGGATGCTCCGATATATCGGCCGCCGAAACATATCAGTAAGGCCTCCCAATGTCCCCCAGAGTGCTCCAAATGGCCCCCATAATGGCCTCTGTATAAGTAATGGCCCCCATAATGGCCTCCAGTATAAGTAATGATCCACTTTGTGCTCCCAGTTTAACTAAGGCCCCCCAGTGTCCTCGGTATCCATAATTTACCCCTGTTGTGCCCTCAGTTTTTACATTGCCGAACTCCCCCCACTCTCCTGCCGTCCCCCAACCCCTGTAGTGCCAACAATTAAAAAATATACTCACTTATCAACTTGTATGCAAAGGAACACTCCCTCTGCACTAGAGGCAGCAGAAATTGACGTGCCCAGCATGATCATGTGACATCACCGCGCTGAGAACGTCAGGTCCTACTCCCCCCAGTGAAGCATGAGAGTTCCTACGTGTGCAAGTGGATGAGGTGAATATTTTTTTTATTTTATTATTTTAACCCCTTATATTTCACCTTGACCCTGGGTTCAGACCTGAGCGTTCCAAAAACGCGCGTTTTACGCGCGTTTTTGACGCGCGTTTTTGCGGCGCTTTTGCAATAGGAAACGCTACAGCCGGCGCTGCTCTCTGTGATTGCTACTGTGGTGTCAATCACAAAACGCGCGTCAAACGCCCCAAAAGAAGCTCAAGTACTTGTTTATGATGGGCTTTTACAGCGTGCTCAAACGCGCTGTAAAACGCTCAAGTGTGAACCACTCCCATAGGGATGCATTGGTTTTAATCTGTTGAGCGTTTTACAGCGCGTTTGAACGCGCTGTAAAACGCTCAGGTGTGAACCCAGGGTAAGGGCCAGGCGATTTTTTGCAAATCTGACTATTGTCACTTTGTGTGAATAACTTTAAAACGCTTTTAATCATCCAGGCCATTCTGAGATTGTTTTTCATCACATATTGTACTTCATAACACTAGTAAAATGGAGTAAAAAAAGAATCATTTTTATTTATAAAAAAACAAACTAATTTACCAAAAATTTGGAAAAATTTGCAAATTTCCAAGTTTTAATTTCTCTACTTCTATAATACATAATAATACCGCAAAAAAAAAAATTGATTCATTTACATTCCCCATATGTCTACTTCATGTTTGGATCATTTTGGGGACGTCATTTTATTTTTTGGGGACGTTACAAGGCTTAAAGTTTAGAAGCAAATCTTGAAAATTTTCAGCAATTTTCAAAAATCCACTTTTTAGGGACCAGTTCAGGTCTGAAGTCACTTTGTGAGGATTGCACAATAGAAACCACCCAAAAATGACCCCATTCTAGAAACTACACCCCTCAAGGTAATTAAAACTGATTTTACAAACGTCATTAACCCTTTAGGTGTTCCACAAGAGTTAATGGCAAATGGAGATAAAATTTCAGAATTTCAATTTTTGGGCAAAATTTCAATTTTATTCAATTTTTTCCAGTAACAAAGTAAGGGTTAACAGCCAAACAAAACTCTATATTTATTGCCCTGATTCTTTAGTTTGCAGAAACATCCCATACGTGGCCGTAAACTGCTGTATGGCCAAACAGCAGAGCACAGGAGGAAGGGAACGCCATATGGTTTTTGGAAGGCAGATTTTCTGAACTGGTTTTTAGACACCATGTGCCATTTGAAGCCCCCCTGATGTACCCCTACAGTAGAAACTCCAAAAGGTTACCCCATTTTGGAAACTACGGGATAAGGTGTCAGTTTTGTTGGTACTATTTTAGGGTAAATATGATTTTTGGTTGGTTTAGTTGCCAATAACTCTTGTGGAACACCTAAAGGGTTAACAAAGTTTGTAAAATCAGTTTTGAATACTTTGAGGGGTGTAGTTTCTTAGATGGAGTCACTTTTTGTAGTTTCTACTCTAGGGGTGCATCAGGGGGGCTTCAAATGGGACATGGTGTAAAAAAACCAGTCCAGCAAAATCCACCTTCCAAAAATCATATGGGGTTCCTTTCCTTCTACGCCCTGCCGTGTGCCTGTACAGCAGTTTACGATCACATATGGGGTGTTTCTGCAAACTACAGAATCAGGGCAATAAATATTGAGTTTTGTTTGGCTGTTAACCCTTGCTTTATTACTGGAAAAAATGGATTAAAATGGAAAATTTTCAAAAAAGTAGCTGTTTTCAGACCGTTTTTATTTTTTGTTATTTAAATAGTTGATCGCGTGCTATTTCTAAAGAGCAGGTTGTTAGGGAGGCGACAATACCAAATATGACTACTTCCTGGTGGGTTTTGTTTCAGTTTTACATAATAAAGAATTGGTTTGAATGGCACCATCTTGGGGTGCATATGACATTTTGGTCGCTTGCTATTACACTTTTTGTGATGTAAGGTGACAAAAATGGCTTTTGACACCGTATTTATATTCTTTTTTGATCTGATCACCTGAGTGGTTAGGTCATGTGTTAGTTTTATAGAGCAGGTTGTTACGGACGTGGTGATACCTTATATGTATACTTTTTATTTATTTATTTATTTAAGTTTTTCACAATAATATCATTTTCGAAACAAAAAGAGACATATTTTTTATTTTTTTTGGGCGATTGTCCTATGTAGGGTATCATTTTTTGCGGGATGAGATGACAGTTTGATTTGCACTATTTTGGGGTGCATATAAATTTTTGATCACTTGCTATTACACTTTTTGTGATGTTAGGTTACAAAAAAAGTTTTTTTGACACTGTTTTTATTTTAATTTTTTTACAGTATTTACCTGAGGGGTTAGATCATGTGATATTTTTATAGAGCAGGTTTTTATGGATGTGGCTATACCAAATATGTATACTTTTTTTACTTTATTTTACTTTAACACAATAACAACATTTTAGAAAAAAAAATCATGTTTTAGTGTCTCCATAGTCTGAGAGCCATATTTTTTAAATTTTTTTGGGCGATTGCGCTATGTTGGGGCTCATTTTTTGCAGGATGAGATGGTGCTTTGATTAGTACTATTTTGAGAGGCATACGCCTTTTTGACCGCTTGGTATTACACTTTTTGTGATGTGGATTTTTTTAGTTTTTTTTATGGTGTTCATCTGAGGGGTTAGGTCATGTGATATTTTTATAGAGCAGGTTTTTACGAACGCGGCAATACATAGTATGTGCAGTGAGTTTTTTTTTTATTAAGTGATAAGTGTTTTTTACTTTTACTTTTTTTCACTTTTTTCAAATTCTTTTTTTACCCAGACCCACTTGGTTCTTGAAGATCCAGTGGGTCAGATGTCTGTATAATACAGTACAGTACACTATATAGTGTACTGTACTGTATTTTTTACTTTACATAGTCTGATCAGACTTCTGCCTTTAGCAGAAGTCAGATCAGACTTACATTACCATGGCAAGCAGGATGCCTCTGAAAGCGTCCTGCTGCCATGGTAACCATCACCCGCTGCCAGAACAGAGCAGCGGGGGATGGGGAGGAAGGGGAGCCCCCTCCCTCTATGATCCCATCCTGTTGGGGGGCTGTGCTGACACTCTGCTATACCACTAGCCACCAATTAATATTACAGATGAGGCGGGCGGGGGATCGCGATCCCGCCTGCCGCACCGCCTGCCTCCCACACTGTCCGCACACCGCACCACCCGCAAATCCACCCCCCCCCGGGGGGGGGGGGTTAAAAAAATAGGCATTTATAGGTTTCTGATGACCGCGGGGATCAGAAACAGCAGAAAGTACTGCAGACCGCAGGTCTGAATTGACCTGCGGTTTGCAGCGATCGCCGATACGGGGGGGCCACCAGGACCCCCCTCGGCATTGTCCTAGAGTGCCTGTTGAATGATTTCAGCAGGCACTCTGTTCCGATCACCCCGCACTGCACGGCGGTGATCGGAACTACACAGGACGTACATGTACGTCCTGTGTCCTTAAGGACTCGGACATCAGAGCGTACCTGTACGCCCTGTGTCCTTAAGAGGTTAAAGGGGTAACACTGTAAATCTGATGGGCAGCAATATATAACTAAGCTAAGCAAGTTTTAGGCAACAAAAATTATATTTCTTCATTTTCCTGGTTCCCTCTTCTGGCCCTTTGTTTACCTGCAACGACAAGACTCTCTGATCTGAACCCAATAGAGCATTTCACTTGTTAAAGACTAAACTTCAGACAGAAAAGCCCACAACCAAACAGCAACTAAAAACCGCTGCATTAAAGGCCTGGCAGAGCATTAAAAACTGAGCAAACACAGCGTCTGGTGATGTCCATGAGTTCAAGACTTCAGGCAGTCATTACCAACAAAGTATTAGAAATTAACATTTTATTTACAATTATTTAATTTGTCCAATTACTTTTGAGCCCCTGAAATGAAGGGATTGAGTTTAAAAAATGCTTTAGTTCCTCACATTTTTATGCAATCATTTTGTTCAACTCACTGAATTAAAGCTGAAAGTCTGAACTTCAACTGCATCTGAATTGTTTTGTTCAAAATCCATTGTGGTAATGTACAGAACAAAACTTAGAAAAAGGTTGTCTCTGTCCAAATATATATGGACCTAACTGTATAGAACATGCCCTATTTTTTGACGTCCACTATTCACTGGTTGTTGAAAAAACAGCCATATGAATGGCCCCATAGACTTTAATTGGCTCTAAAATAGCCATCACAAGGCCATTTACCGCTGTCGTGTGAATGTGCCCTAACACTTTATGACGTTACTCCAGTTTTTACACCACCCCCCTACTGGAGTGAGGTTGTGCCATTTTTGCAACTTTTTGAAGAAGTCACATTTGTTAAACCTGGTGTATATCCACCCACAAAGCTAAGCACACCCACTTTCTAACCCACTTCGACAAAAGCTGCAAAAATGTGTCCATCAAAATTTGCGATATTTCAAGCCATAAAACCGACCTACAGGGCTCCATAAATCCCCCATTTTTTTTTCTATTACTCATCATTATAAAGATCTCTCTATATATGTCTGCTTGCTGTCAGTGAATGGATAAATTCATTGCTTATATCCTGATGCTGTACTTCTCACAGATAAGGGTTTGTTACAGTTGTATCCAGTCTAGACAATTAGGAGCTGAACACTATGGACCCCAAACTGCATAGATGTCATCTGCACTGATACATTGTAGCAAACTATTATGACAGGAGAGAGACCTATGTTGCTGGTGCATTTTTGCTCTTCTATGATTGTCTACACTGAATATAATGATAACATCCTTTCAGTATTATGTCATTCTGTTTGTACAGCAAGCAGAGATCTTGAAAATGGCAAGAGGTTTTAACACAAAGTTTATTTTAAAAAAAATTGCAGAACTTGTCCTTGTCTGATGAGTTCACACCTAGCATAAAATTATAATTTTTAAACTGTGTTCCAGATGTTATATGGCGGTTTTGTAAAACACCCTGACCTGGCCTGGCTGTTGAGCCGCTTGCTCTTTGGCTGGATTTTTGGACCATGAGAGATTTTAACTGTTTTGTACATTTTTAACGGGATGGATTATTAATTAGTCTGCAGATCCATATATCACTTATAAGCAGAGAGCAGCCAGACCCTATCTATCTCTAAGGCCTCTTTCACACACGCGTTTTAGCTTTCCGTCCTAGAGATCCGTCCTCGGGTCTCTAGGACGGAAAGCTACTGATCAGGATTATCCCCATGCATCCTGAATGGAGAGAAATCCGTTCAGGATGCATCAGGATGTCCTCAGTTCAGTACTGACACGTTTTTTGGCCGCAGCAAAATCTGCAGCATGCTGCGGATTTTGCTCCGGCCAAAAATCCTGAAAGCATGCCGGAAGGACGGATCCGGAATTAATGCCCATTGAAAGGCATTAGTCCGGATCCGGCCTTTAGCTAAACGTCGTTTCCGCGCATCGCCGGATCCGACGTTTAGCTTTTTGTCAATGGTTACTATGGCAGCCAGGACGCTAAAGTCCTGGTTGCCATAGTAAAGAGTAGGGGGAGCGGGGGAGCGGCATACTTACATTCCGTGCGGCTCCCGGGACGCTCCAGGATGACGTCAGGGCGCCCCAGTGCATAGATCACGTGATCACACGCTAGTAGTGTCCTGGCTGCCATAGTAACACTGAAAGCATTTTGAAGACAGATCAGTCTTCAAATGCTTTCAGTTCACTTGCGTTGTGCCGGATCCGGCGAGCACTTCCGGCGACGGAAGTGCACGCCGGATCTTCACAACGCAAGTGTGAAAGAGGCCTAACGCTATGATGAGTGGCTTCCACGACCCTCCAGTAGCACTGTGACTATTGTATTGGCTTTTACCATAATTACCTCTATCGTCGCCCCGTCTCCCTCTTCAGGGTGAAGTTTGGCTTTCTTTGTATAGTTTGGTTACATTATATAGATTATAACTCTGCAGCCGCAGTGAAAAGAGAAGTGAGAGTTTCACATAAGGTAGAAATGAGAAGCGGTCACATCCCATAGGCAAATTGTCATTTTCTGGAAGTGGGTGTGGAGCGGGGTGTGTGGTTTTATCCACACTGGACCCATTCCAGCTCCACCACAAACACCAATCACTTTAAATACGATCTCCCTCCCTGTGTCAGTGGTTTGTACACTATATAATGTGTAGGGATTTATAATGTAGAAAATACAGGACGTAAGCAACAGATTAGTGAATGGCAACAATAGTTATAGTCACGGACATAGCATTAGAGGATACAGAGGTAGCAGTCCCATCCTTAGGGCTCATGCACACGAAGGTCATTTCTTTCCGTTTCCATTCCGATTTTTTTGTGGACCATATGCGGAACCATTCACTTCAATGGGTCCGCAAAAACAATGGAAATGACTCCATGTACATTCCGTTTCCGTATGTCCTCTTGGCCGTTCCGCAAAAAAGTAGTCCATGTCCTACTATTGTCCGCAATTCACGGGCCGTGGCTTCATTCAAGTCAACGGATCTGAAAAAATACAGAATGCATACTGAACACATCCGTATGTCATCCGTATTTTGCGGATCCATGCCCACTTTGCCCATGTGTTTACTGTTTACAAACATTACAGTAAGGATTACAAATTTTCTGTTTCCATTTGCGTTCCACAAAAAAATGGATCACATATGTAAACCATACGGATATGTTTTGTGGCGTAACGGCACAGATGCAGACACAAAACAGAAATAAAAAACCTCAGATACGGAAAAACGGATCCATGAAAAACGGACTGCAAAACTACAACGGTTGTGTGCATAAGCCCTTACCCAAGTGTCTAAGGGAACTCAACAGCCCTTTGCCATATAAGGGTCCATTCACACGTCCGTTGTTTTTCTATAATCTGAAAAGAGGACCGTTTTTTGCGGATCCTATTTTCCAAGAATTCTTTCCGTTTGTCATCCGTTTTTTGCGGATCCGCAAAAAAAAACGGATAGAAGAATAACAAAGTCTCTGGGTGCTGGACTTAATAAAAAAACAGGAAGTTCTTTCATTCTTTTCGGATGACATACGGATTAGTTACCCGAATGTCTTCCGATTTTTGCGGATCCACTGACTTTGCATTGCACAACGGACCGCAGTTTTCGGATTAGAATAGGACATGTTTTATTTTTTTACGGACACTATGTACTGAGAAAATTATGCGGACAGCACTCTTTGTGCTGTCCGCAAATTTTATAGACCCATTGAAAATCAATGGGTCCGAATTCTGTCCGCAACTATTCCGTGACTAGTCCAAAAAATCGGGATCAGATGCGGAACTAAACAACGCACGTGTGAATGGACCCTAAGAAGACACCAGTATTGTAAATGGTGCATGGTAGGTGTGGCCCCTGTTACACATTTTTGAATTGAGGCCCAGAAGCTTCAAGTAATGGGTTTGGTTATAATGCTTCGAGAACAATATACATTATTTAAAGGGGTTTTCCACCATTTTACTTGATATATATATACTAAGCCGCACCCTTTTCCCCTCTAAGCCACACCCCTTTCAAATGTGAGCCAGATCCCTTTGCTTAGTGAAGACAAAAAAAAAGATGTACAGCTTTTTTTTGGCACAAACTGACCCAGAATTAAGTCACCTTTAGCTTAAAGAGGACCTTTCATGGGTTCGAACATTGTAAGATAACTATCTGGACATGTAGAGTGGCGCCCAGGGATCTCACTGCACTTACTATTAATTCTATTATCCCTGGGCGCTGCTCCGTTCGCCAGCTATGGCCCCCGTTACCTCCTCCCGCGCTGTATAGTAATTGCTACTATCGGTAAACCAGGGAGGAGTCTGCCCTGTTTCTCTCTGGGCGTTCCTTCTCCCTGGCTATAGCACTGTCCAATTGCAGAGCAGAGCTCACAGCCTGCAAGATTTTTTTTTCTCCCAGGATGTGAGCTCTGTGCTGTGATTGGACAGGGCTACAGCCAGGGAGAAGGAACGCCCAGGGAGAAACAGGGCAGACTCCTCTCTGGTTTACCGATAGTAGCAATTACTATACAGCGCGGGAAAAGGTAACGGGGGCCACAGCGGGCGAACGGAGCGGCGCCCAGGGATAATAGTAAGTGCAGTTAGATCCCTGGGCGCCGCTCTGCACTCCAAAGTATTCCAAACGTGACAAGGTTTATTCACCCAGTGTCTGGGTAGCAACGTTTCAACCGCTTGTTGCGGTCTTTCTCAAGCAATGTGAACATGTGCACATGTGCAGTATATAAAGGCATATCAAATCAATACAATAATTCATCCAATCAAATACAAAATGTTAAAAATCTAATTTCAAGTGAGTGTACATCAAATATGACCATGATTGAACCATGTATAGAAAACACCTAAGTGGCATAAAGTGCTAGTGCAAAATATAAAGTGCTATAGAGTGTATAAATTATACACTACAGTGATAATTATCAATCACAACTACACAGGTGCTTCTAGTTAAAAACATTACCAATTTAAAAACATACAAAACGGCAGTGAATCCTTCCCAGGTGGCATCGGAGCAATCCGGTCTCATTGGCGTCCATACTTTTCCAAAGCGCATGCGCGAGAACATATTTCTCCAAAGCGCATGTGCGAACGCACTCATCTCGCGATATTCACTGTGGCACTTTGTGTGAAAAGTACCAAAACCAAGATGGCCACTGCAGCTTCAACCGTCTGATGCACATGTCCGGATGTGACTAGGTCATGTTATTATCACATGACTCAGTCACATGACTTAGGATCGCTGTACATTATGGATTATCTCGATTTAATCATTAAGAAAATCGTAGCAAGTTTATGAATTAATGAGAAAAGCGGTCCTCACAAACGGAGGTATCCGCTGTACATGTATATTCTTAACAAGCTTTTTTTCAGAAAAAAAAGGGGGGGGAAGATTGAGAAATACACGCTACACAATGTAGGCTGACTGGACCATCAAACCCACACCGTGCCGCATCAATTTATCAATGTTCACATACAAAAACCCATGTATTCAGCTTCCTCCAGGAACAAAGTATAATAATATATCCAATTCTTTCAAGAGAGGTGAATTTTCTGCAAAAGTTGCCATCCTGGTTCAAAAAAATATTAATGTGCATTTCATCAAGTGTCCAGTTGCTCCGATGACTCCATGGGAATATGCCGTAAGTGTAACTTGAAGATAAATCTGAGAACACATAAACAACCAATTATTCACAATCCTGCAAACAATTTGATCTAATAAATCTTTACATGTTCACTTATAGTACATCAGAGAGGAAGAGCAGAGGATGACGGACAGGGCTGCAGAACACCCTTAGCCTACTCTGAAATCAACATTAAGGCCCTTTGGTCTCAAGGTGCCCAAGGAGTAAATCCAGAATAGTTTGAGAATGGCTTGTCTATCACCCCCTCGTCTACCCAACTGTATCTGTTCCAGAACACGGAATCTCAAATCCTTTTCTGAATGGCCAGCCTCCTTAAAATGCTTTGAGACGGGTAAATCCATCTTATCCTTCCTAATTGTGTATCTATGTTGATTGAGCCGTGTTTTAACATCCCACGTGGTCTCACCAACATACCAAAGCCCACATGGGCAAGATAGCAGGTAGACGACATGGGATGAATCACAGGTCAAATATTGCTTAATGTTCACCGTCTTGTTGGTCAATGAATTATGGAACACATTGCCCTTGATCATTAGATTACAATTCACACAGCTATAGCATGGGTAACAACCAACCCGTGTAGATCCGCAAAATGTTTTAACACTGACTCTGTTGCTGCCTACGTCAGACCTCACCAATCTGTCACCTAAATTCTCTCCTCTGCGGTACGAAAAACAGTGGTGGCTCTCGAATTCTGAAATCTCCGGGAAGCCATCACTGATTGTTTTCCAGTATTTTCTAATGACAGTCGCAATTTGTGGACTGTTGACGGAATACTGGGAGACAAATGGGATTCGTGATGATGTTATTTTTTTGGTAGTTTCCTGTGGGCTTAACTCCGCCCTTATTTTGCTTTCCTTAAATCAGTTTCTTCGGATACCCTCAGGACGCAAATTTTTTACTCATTTCTGAAAATGTAAATCCCTCACATTAGTGTCGCTCACAATCCTCTTTACACGGATTGACCACGAGTTGGGCCTTCAGGCAGTTCAGAAACACCTCAGACATACTGATTATACGGAGGAATGTCAGGAATTTATCTTGATGCTGTTGAGATTTGAAATTATTTTTTTTTCCAATATGACTTTTATGTACAGTTGCGTGGTACAGCGATGGGCTCCAACGTGGCACTGACGTACGCTAACATCTATATGTCACACCTGGAGGAGTCATTTGTTTATGGCACCCACCACTACAGACATGTTCTTGGGTGGTGGCGCTATGTGGATGACATCTTCCTGGTGTGGACCGGCGCCACGTTGGACCTCCTTGCGTTCCACGCATACTTAAATGATATTGACCCAAAGGTAAAATTCACTGTGGTACACTCGAGAGAGAGGTTACAATTTTAGGACACCGAAATAAGTATCCATCAACAGAGTTTAGTTACTGATGTACATGTAAAGAAAACAGACAAAAATACTTTATTGAGATATGAAAGTCACCATCCCCGATCTATGATCGAATCCTTACCTTTCAGTCAATTCCTCCGTGTAAAGAGGATTGTGAGTGACACTAATGTGAGGGATTTACGTTTTTCAGAAATGAGTAAAAAATTTGCGTCCTGAGGGTATCCGAAGAAACTGATTAAGGAAAGCAAAATAAGGGCGGAGTTAAGCCCACAGCAAACTCCAAAAAAAATAACATCATCACAAATCCCATTTGTCTCCCAGTATTCCGTCAACAATCCACAAATTGTGACTGTCATTAGAAAATACTGGAAAACAATCAGTGATGGCTTCCCGGAGATTTCAGAATTCCGAGAGCCACCACTGTTTTCGTACCGCAGGGGGAGGAATTTAGGTGACAGATTGGTGAGGTCTGACGTAGGCAGCAACAGAGTCAGTGTTAAAACATTTTGCGGATCTACACGGGTTGGTTGTTACCCATGCTATAGCTGTGTGAATTGTAATCTAATGATCAAGGGCAATGTGTTCCATAATTCATTGACCAACAAGACGGTGAACATTAAGCAATATTTGACCTGTGATTCATCCCATGTCGTCTACCTGCTATCTTGCCCATGTGGGCTTTGGTATGTTGGTGAGACCACGTGGGATGTTAAAACACGGTTCAATCAACATAGATACACAATTAGGAAGGAGAAGATGGACTTACCCGTCTCAAAGCATTTTAAGGAGGCTGGCCATTCAGAAAAGGATTTGAGATTCCGTGTTCTGGAACAGATACAGTTGGGTAGACGAGGGGGTGATAGACAAGCCATTCTCAAAAAGAGAGAACTATTCTGGATTTACTCCTTGGGCACCTTGAGACCAAAGGGCCTCAATGTTGATTTCAGAGTAGGCTAAGGGTGTTCTGCAGCCCTGTCCGTCATCCTCTGCTCTTCCTCTCTGATGTACTATAAGTGAACATGTAAAGATTTATTAGATCAAATTGTTTGCAGGATTGTGAATAATTGGTTGTTTATGTATTCTCAGATTTATCTTCAAGTTACACTTACGGCATATTCCCATGGAGTCATCGGAGCAACTGGACACTTGATGAAATGCACATTAATATTTTTTTGAACCAGGATGGCAACTTTTGCAGAAAATTCACCTCTCTTGAAAGAATTGGATATATTATTATACTTTGTTCCTGGAGGAAGCTGAATACATTGGTTTTGTATGTGAACATTGATAAATTGATGCGGCACGGTGTGGGTTTGATGGTCCAGTCAGCCTACATTGTGTAGCATGTATTTCTCAATCTTCCCCCTTTTTTCTGAAAAAAGCTTGTTAAGAATATACATGTACAGCGGATACCTCCGTTTGTGAGGACCGCTTTTTCATTAATTCATAAACTTGCTACGATCTTCTTAATGATTAAATTGAGACAATCCATAATATACAGCGATCCTAAGTCATGTGACTGAGTCATGTGATAACAACATGACCTAGTCACATCCGGACATGTGCATTAGGCGGTTGAAGCTGCAGTGGCCATCTTGGTTTTGGTACTTTTCACACAAAGTGCCACAGTGAATATCGCGAGATGAGGGTCGTTCTGCACATGCGCTTTGAAAAATATGTTCTCGCGCATGCGCTTTGGAAAAGTATGGACGCCAATGAGACCGGATTGCTCCGATGCCACCTGGGAAGGATTCACTGCCGCTTTGTATGTTTTTAAATTGGTAATGTTTTTAACTAGAAGCACCTGTGTAGTTGTGATTGATAATTATCACTGTAGTGTATAATTTATACACTTTATAGCACTTTATATTTTGCACTAGCACTTTATGCCACTTAGGTGTTTTCTATACATGGTTTAATCATTGTCATATTTGATGTACACTCACTTGAAATTAGATTTTTAACATTTTGTATTTGATTGGATGAATTATTGTACTGATTTGATATGCCTTTATATACTGCACATGTGCACATGTTCACATAGCTTGAGAAAGACCGCAACAAGCGGTTGAAACGTTGCTACCCAGACACTGGGTGAATAAACCTTGTCACGCTTTGGAATACTTTGGAGTGCGACTGGCCTTTCTTCCATTTATAGCAAGTGGTGAACCTCGTGCGAATTCACACTGGCCTGATTGTGCACCCACCATTGAAGTGTGCTGCTGCCTCGCTTTCCTAGTTTATATATATATATACAGTGGTATGCAAAAGTTTGGGCATCCCTGGTCAAAATTACTATTGCTGTGAACAGTTACAAGTTGAAGAAGAAATGATCTCCAAAAGGCATAAAGTTAGTCTGAAACACACTTTTCAACATTTTAAGCAATATCAGTGTATTATTTTGGTTTTAGAGTGAAAAAGGAAAGGAGTACTCTTGCAAAAGTATGAGAACTCAAGGAGATCTCAGAGCTTAGATAACTTTGACTCAGATCTTGAAATAGCCTGTTAGGTTATGGCTTGTTCACAGTCATCGGTAGGAAAGACCAGGTGATGCAGATTTCAAAGCTTTATAAATACACAGACTCCTCTAATCTTCTCCCCAAAAACAGCCCTCATGGGTTCTTCTAAGCAGCTGCCTAACACTGAGGCCCATCAAGCAGGAGAAGGCTTTAAGAAGATAGCACAAAGCATTTGTCAGTTGCCATTTCCTTAGTTCGAAATTAAGAAATGGCAGTTAAAAGGAACAGTGAAGGCCAGAGAGAAGATCTGGAAGACAACGACAAATTTCAGAGACAGGTACTGGTAGGATTTCTAGAAAGGCAAATTAGAACCCTGCTTCAGGAAGATTTTGCAGACTCTAGAGTTCTGGTACACTGTTCTACTGTTCAGTGACACCTGCACAAATATGGCCCTCGTGAAAGAGTCATCAGAAAAAAAACACTCCTGCGTCCTCCCCACAAAACTCAGCATAAGAGGTTTGCAAAAAATCATCTAAACAAGCCTGATACATTTTGGAAACAAGTTCCGTGGACCAATGAGATTAAAATAGAACGTTTTGGCCACAATGAGCAAGGTATGTTTGGAGAAAAAGGGCACAGAATTACATAAAAACACCTATCCAAACATTAAGCATGGGGACGGATCAATCATGTTTTGGGGTTGTATTGCAGCCAGTGGCACGGGGAACATTTTACGGGTAGAGGGAGGAATGGATTTAAAAAAATTCCAGCAAATTCTGGTAGAAAACATAATAGCAACTGTAAAAATGCTAATGGTTGAAAACAGTATGGCTTCTACAAATGGATAATGATCCTAAACACACCTAAAAATCCACAATAGACTACCTCAAAAGGCACAAGCTGAAGGTTATATTATAGCCCTTACAGTCCCCTGATCTGAATATCATTAAAAATCTGTGGCTAGACCTAAAAAAACACAGTGCAAGATGGCCCAGGAACTTCAAAGAACTGGTAGACTTTTGCAAGGAAGAATGGATAAACATCCCTCAAACAAGAATTAAAAGACAGTTGGCCAGCTACAAAAAACGTTTACAAGCTGTGATTTATACCAAAGGTGGTTCTACAAAGGTATTAACTATGCAGGGTGCCCAAAGTTTTGATTTGGGCTCTTTTTCTTTTTTGTTGTTTTCAAAATGTAAAAGATGAAAATAAAAATAGTTTTTGATTAACCTCTATAAGTACAATGCCAGGCCCATTTTTGGTTTTGCATTTCGTTTTTCTCCCCACCTTCCAATAGCGTTAACTTTTTTATGTTTTCGTTCACATAGCCATATAATGGCTTATTTTTTGCACGACAAGATGCATTTTTTAATGGCACTATTTAATTTACTCTTTCTGTTTTTTGAAAAACAGGGAAAAAATTATTTGTGGGGTTAAATTTAAAAAAAAAAGACAATTTTACCAAGGTTTTTTCGGTTTTGACATCACGGCGTTCACGGTACGCTAAAAATGACATGACGTTCTTCTGCAGCTCAATACGAATCCAGCAATCACCAAACTTGTGTTTTATTTTTTACTTCTTTAAAAAACTTTTAACTTTTCTTTGCATTGCTATTTTCTGACGGCCATAACTTGTTATACTTTGGTTTACAGAGTTGTATGAGGGTTTGTTTTTGGCGTAATGAACTGACTTTTTGATCACCGTTATTCAATTATTATTTATTTATTTTGGGGGGGGGGGGTGACTAAAAAATTACGAATTGTGTATTTTTACCTGACAGGAATTTTAAAAAAATATTTCCGACATTTTCAGATGTGGCGATACCTAATATGTTTTTTTTATTGTATATATGTTTTTATATGTAAAATTGGAAAAGGGGGTGATTTAGACTTTTAATATTTTAATGTTTTTTTTAACTATTAGTTCACTTAGAGGGCTTGAACCTGGGATCTTTTGATCCACTCTCCTATTCACCCGAAAAGATCTCTATTAGGCCTTATGCACACAACTGTATGTGTTTTGTGGTCTGCAAAAAAAAAAAAAAGACGGATGTTGTCCGTATGGCATACGTTTTTTTTTTTGAAGATCCGTTATTTTTGCGGACCCCTTGTAATAATGCCTATCCTTGTCCACAAACTAGAAAAAAATAGGAAACGCTCTATTTTTTCGCGGGGCTAAAGAGCGGACATACTGATGCAGACAGCTCATGGTGTGCTGTCTGCATTTTTTGCGGACCCATTGAAATGAATGGGTCTGCATCCTATCAGCAAAAAAAATAAGGAGCGGACAAGGAAACAAAATACGGCCATGTGCATGAGGCCTTAGGATGAATAGGATTTCTACACTCATTCTGAGCTTTGCCTCGTGCATATGGTGAACTCCTGAAAGAATCCGCAGGAAGAACGCAGAACCAGAACTGCGCCGTTGTGAGAAGTGAGCGACATAAACAGAGAGCGCCCATACATCCTATTGTGAGTAATGCTCCATTGGAACTTGTTGCCATTTATCATGTGAAATTGGAGCCAATGGAACCTATGTTGTTACTGCTATCCCTAATGCCGACATCAACATTTATGAGATCTCCAGAGAGGGCAAAGCCTCTCAAATTGTACCCTGGAACCACCTAAAACTGTGTATTCGAGAGGAAGGCGTGGCAGGGGAAATTCAGCCTCGACCTCCAGAGCCGGAGTTGTCAGCTCAGCCTGCTGATCCTATGCAGACCATTGCGGACCTGCTGCATGAAGCTGATCCACTTCACTGGTTCCTCACACCCTGGTTGAATTTAGTGGTGTCGGCTCCAGCCCCTGTTGAGCCACCACCTTCCGAGGGACCTTCTCAGGACAGAGCCTCAAGGGCTCCAGAGACTTCAAGGATGTCAAGCCCTCTTGAGCCAAGGCCGGACGAGCCATTGCCGCTCCGTAGATCTACGTGGCCTGTACCCACATACAGACATTTTCTCCCTGTCCGAGTATTCTCATTTTATATACTAACCTTTTATGCGGTACAGTGTCAAATGCTTTGGAGAAGTCCAGATATACGACATCCATTGATTTACCGCTGTCAAGTCTAGAACTTACCTCCTCATAAAAACTGATTAAATTAGTTTGACATGACCGATCCCTCATGAAGCCATGCTGATATGGCGTTATTTACTTATTTTCATTGAGGTACTCCATGATAGCATCTATTCGAAAACCTTCAAACAGTTTACCCACGACGGATGTTAAATTTACCAGCCTGTAGTTTCCAGGCTCGGTTTTTGGACCCTTTTTGAATATTGGCACCACATTTGCTATGCGCCAATCCTGTGGAACACTCTCTGTCAGTATAGAGTCCTTAAATATCAGAAATAAGGGTCTGGCTACGACATTACTTAATTCTCTTAGGACATGGGGGTGTATACCATCTGGTCCTGGCGATTTGTCTATTTTAATCTTTTTAAGACACCGCTGTACTTCTTCCTGCATCAGACAGGGCACTTTTAATGGGGAATTTACATTTACATTCTGCATTTCATCTGACAGTTTATTTTCTTCAGTGAATACAGTGCAGAAAAAAATATTTAATAGCTTTGCTTTCTCCCCATGGTTCTCTGCAACTCCCCCCCATCACTCTGTAAAGAGCCGACACCTTCAGATTTATACTTTTTACCATTTATATAATTGAAGAACATTTTAGGGTTAGTTTTGCTCTCGTTAGCAATTAATCTCTCTGTCTCTAGTTTGGCCGCTTTTATTTGTTTTTTACATATTCTATTTTTTTCCCTATAGTTTTAAAGTGCTTTTTCGCTACCCTCCTGTTTTAGTGATTTAAATACTTTCTTTTTGTAACTTATTGCTTTCTTTACAGTTCTATTTATCCACATGGGTTTCTTCTTGCTCCTTAACCTTTTATTCCCATAAGGTATGTAACTCTCACAATTAGATTTTAGGATGCTTTTAAAAATATCCCATTTTGTGGCTGTATTTTTATTTTTGAGTACTTTGTCCCAGTTAGTTAGGCCTATAGCCTCTCTTAGTTGGCTAAATTTAGCTTTTCTGAAGTCTGGTATTTTTGTTCCTCCCTGAAGAAATACTCTTTTGAATGATAATTGGAAAGTTATTACTTTATGGTCACTATTTCCCAGGTGTCCCCCAACCTGCGCATCTGTTGTTCTGTCAGGTCTATTGTTTAATACTAAGTTTGCCCTATCTATACCCCTAATAATTGAGTCTCCGACTACCAGCACCTGTCTGGTCTGCCCTGCTCTCCTGGTCCCCTGCTTACTGGAGCTGACATTCCCCTGACTGGCAGAGGAAGTGTCCGGCTGCAGCAGTGCTCTCTTTGAACTGTCATCCCCCTCATCTGCCAACCTTGCAAACTTGTTGGGGTGTGTCAGATCAGGGCTAGCCTCCCTGGCACTCTTCCCTCTACCCAGCTTTCTAACTGTTACCCAGCTAGCTACCTCACTTTCCTCAGCCTCCTCGCTACCACCGTCCCCCACATCTACCCCATAGAGTGCTTGCTCAGTGAGCAGCAAACTCTTTTCCAAATTGTCAACGCCTCTCAGTGTTGAAACTCGCCCGGTTAGATACTCGATGTGCGATTCGAAACAGGCAATTTGCTCACGTTTTGAACAAAGATATGCACCCTTAAACGGCTGTTCCAGGACTGCATACATTACACAAGATGTGCACTGGACTGCGTTGTCAATAATGGAACACATACTAAATGGGGATTAAACAAGAAAAGAAAAAAATACAATACAATGCAGTGATAAAGAATGTAATTTACTGTAGTCCCCTCCTAAAGTCCCTGAATCTGAAGTCCCTTAATCTAAAGTCACACACTTAATACAAACACACACTGGAAATCAAGCACACGAACACTCAAAAACTCGCGTTATTTTCCTGTTTGTATAAATGGAGCTCTCAAAACAGTCTGCTTTTTTTTCCTCTGGATTCAAATTGCGGATCCGCAAAACATGGATACAGGGTGCATTCCACATTATGCGGAACAGAACAACCGGCCTCTAATAGAACAGTCCTATCCTTGTCTGTAATGTGGACAATAATAGGACATGTTCTATCATTTTGCAGAACGGCCATGCGGACATACAGACACAGAACGCACACAGAGTCTTTTTCTTTTCTTTTTTGCGGCCCCATTTAAGTGAAGGGAACGGTACGGACATGGAAAAAAATAAGTTTGTGTGCAGGAGCCTTAGGGTGGGCCCCCAGAATCGGTTACACTGGTGGGCCCTAAGAACCCTCGTCCGACACTGAGGATAGCTGCCTCACATCTGGTGGCGTTAGAGACAGAGCTTGTTAAGAACTCATCTGCATCCCTTTCTTCCCAGAATTCCAGAGGAGCATGAATGGCCTATAAGTCTACTCATGCTCTCTCTCCCCAAGGATAAATAGTACCCCTCCAAAACATAAAAACTCCATGCAGATGTTGTTTTTGTTCGGAGTTGAACCTAGGACCCCCGTGCTATAAGGTACCAGTGCTAATCACTCACCCACCCCAGCTCTTCTACAGTCACCACTTATTGTCTTGGTTGGGACCATAGAGTTTGGCTGAACATAACTGGTTCTGCTGTCTCCCTAACCCGCCCCCCCCATCACCCCACCCCCCTCAATTTTGTCATAGACTCATAGATGTGAAGACTTTGGCCTGATTCTCATTTACCAGAAGGCTGTGAACGAGGCGGCAGACCAAAGTTTAGGGAGGGTGATTTTATCTATATATAGCTGAATGCAGCCAAATGTGACAAACCCCAGCTGTGAGACATCTCCTTGCTTGCTGCATTGTGTTCAGATATTCATAAGTTCTCACAAGTTGTAATTTCTGATTTATAGCAAAATATTAAGAAGAAGAGGATGGGAGCTCATGGATCCTCCTAATTACAGCCTAGAACCGTTTTTTTCAATGTCCCCAAGCCAACGGCTCCCTACTTACACAATATACACCAAGGCTATGACCATACCCCTAAAAACATGGCATACGGGTACCATTGTTTAAAAACCTAGGGCCTACAGTTAGAATACACTGCCATACAGAAAGGAGCCAGCCCTGGATTCAGATCACTAGGTCCTCCACATTGTATATCATGCAGGGCCGGGCCGACACAGAGGCTGAGGAGGCTCCAGCCTCAGGGCGCTCAAGCCTCAGGGCGCAGGCCAGGCCACTCTCACCAAGTCCCTGCTGCTGCCGTGTAGCTGACTTAGCAGCAGAGCATCCATTTCTGCGCTCTGCTGCTGTAACAGCCGGTCCTGCGCCCCCTAGTGGTGTTCTTCCTCCCTCCCTCAGTCTAGTGCAGTGTGCTGCAGCTCCGTACCTTCCCCAGCCCCTGACTTCCTGCCTGTGTGTGCACCAGAGATTCACAACCCCCTCCCCCAGCACAGAGAGAAGAGCAGCGTCGGGACAGAGAAGGAGGAGGAGGAGGAGGAGGAATACTCTGCATCCTGCCTCTTCCTCCAAGTCACCAGAGACTGTATGTGCAGAAAATGTAAGGGGTTAAAGGGAATGGAATGGCAGTAATGTAATGTGCATATTGTGTGTTTTTATGTATGTGTGTCATATGTATGTCTGTATATATGTATGTGTGTCATATGTACCGTATGTCAGTATGTGTGTGTGTGTCATATGTATGTCAGTATATATGTGTGTGTCATATGTATGTCAGTATATATGTGTGTGTCATATGTATGTCAGTATATATGTGTCTGTGTCATATGTATGTCAGTATATATGTGTGTGTCATATGTATGTCAGTATATATGTGTGTGTCATATGTATGTCAGTATGTATGTGTGTGTCATATGTGTGTCTAATGTCAGTATATATGTGTGTGTCATATGTATGTCAGTATATATGTGTGTGTCATATGTATGTCAGTATATATGTGTGTGTCATATGTATGTCAGTATATATGTGTGTGTCATATGTATGTCATGTATATATGTGTGTGTCATATGTATGTCAGTATATATGTGTGTGTCATATGTATGTCAGTATATATGTGTCTGTGTCATATGTATGTCAGTATATATGTGTGTGTCATATGTATGTCAGTATGTATGTGTGTGTCATATGTATGTCTGTATATATGTGTGTGTCATATGTATGTCAGTATGTATGTCATATGTATGTCAGTATGTATGTGTGTGTCATATGTATGTCTGTATGTGTGTGTCAGTATGTATGTGTGTGTCATATGTATGTCTAGTATATATGTGTGTGTCATATGTATGTCAGTATATATGTGTGTGTCATATGTATGTCAGTATATATGTGTGTGTCATATGTATGTCAGTATATATGTGTGTGTGTCATATGTATGTCAGTATGTATGTGTGTGTCATATGTATGTCAGTATATATGTGCTGTGTCATATGTATGTCTGTATATATGTGTGTGTCATATGTATGTCAGTATATATGTGTGTGTCATATGTATGTCAGTATGTATGTGTGTGTCATATGTATGTCTGTATGTGTGTGTCATATGTATGTGTGTCAAATGTATGTCTCTATATATGTGTGTGTCATATGTATGTCAGTATATATGTGTGTGTCATATGTATGTCAGTATATATGTGTGTGTCATATGTATGTCAGTATATATGTGTGTGTCATATGTATGTCAGTATATATGTGTCTGTGTCATATGTATGTCAGTATATATGTGTCTGTGTCATATGTATGTCAGTATATATGTGTCTGTGTCATATGTATGTCTGTATATATGTGTGTGTCATATGTATGTCAGTATATATGTGTCTGTGTCATATGTATGTCTATATATATGTGTGTGTCATATGTATGTGTGTGTCATATGTATGTCAGTATGTATGTGTGTGTCATATGTATGTCTGTATGTGTGTGTCATATGTATGTGTGTCAAATGTATGTCTCTATATATGTGTGTGTCATATGTATGTCAGTATATATGTGTGTGTCATATGTATGTCAGTATGTATGTGTGTGTCATATGTATGTCAGTATATATGTGTGTCATATGTATGTCAGTATATATGTGTGTGTCATATGTATGTCAGTATATATGTGTGTGTCATATGTATGTCAGTATGTATGTGTGTGTCATATATGTATGTCAGTATATATGTGTGTGTCATATGTATGTCAGTATGTATGTGTGTGTCATATGTATGTCGATGTATATATGTGTGTGTCATATGTATGTCAGTATATATGTGTGTGTCATATGTATGTCAGTATATATATGTGTGTGTCATATGTATGTCATGTATATATGTATGTGTGTCATATGTATGTCAGTATGTATGTGTGTGTCATATGTATGTCAGTATATATGTGTGTCATATGTATGTCAGTATATATGTGTGTGTCATATGTATGTCAGTATGTATGTGTGTGTCATATGTATGTCAGTATATATGTGTGTGTCATATGTATGTCTGTATGTATATGTGTGTCATATGTATGTCAGTATATATGTGTGTGTCATATGTATGTCAGTATATATGTGTGTGTCATATGTATGTCTGTATATATGTGTGTCATATGTATGTCAGTATATATGTGTGTGTCATATGTATGTCAGTATATATGTGTGTGTCATATGTATGTCAGTATATATGTGTGTGTCATATGTATGTCAGTATATATGTGTGTGTCATATGTATGTCAGTATATATGTGTGTGTCATATGTATGTCAGTATAGATTATCTAACCCAGTCCCCTTCCCCATCAGCCCTTGTCCTACCCCCATCTACCCCACCAGACATTTTAGATGTTATTTATTCCTGCTATTCTAATGCTCTGATCAGTAGATGGCTCAAGTCAAGCCCTCACCCCCAGCCATTTAGATATGTATGTTATCAATCATCCCCCACCCCCGCCTTCCTTGTAATTTGCTGGCCCTAATATCCATTGTGAGTCACAATCCATAACAGTGCCATCCACAGATCCCCCATAACAATGCGTCATCCAGAGATCCCCCATAACAGTGTGTCATCACAGATCCCCCATAACAGTGTGTCATCCACAGATCCCCTATAACAGTTGTCATCCATAGATCCCCCATAACAGGTGTCATCCACAGATCCCCCATAACAATGCGTCATCCACAGATCCCCTATAACAGTTGTCATCCACAGATCCCCCATAACAATGCGTCATCCAAAGATCCCCCATAACAGTGTGTCATCCACAGATCCCCCATAACACTGTCATCCACAGATCCCCCATAACAGTGCCATCCACAGATCCCCCATAACAATGCGTCATCCAGAGATCCTCCATAACAGTGTGTCATCCACAGATCCCCCATAACAGTGTGTCATCCACAGATCCCCACTAGCACTGCTCACCCACAGATCTCCATAACATTGTCATCCACAGATCCCCCATAAGTGTCAGCCACAGATCCCCCATAACATTTGTGCAGTCCACAGATCCCCATAACAGTGCAAGCCACAGACCCCCATAACATTGTGCTATCACAGATCCTCCATAGCAGTGTCATCCATAGATCCCCCATAGCACTGTCATCCATAGATCCCCCATAACACTGTCATCCATAGATCTCCCCATAACAGTGCCGGTCCACGGATCCCCATAGTGTGTCATCCACAGATCCCCATAACAGTGTCATCCACAGATCCCCCTTAAGCATTGTCATCCACAGATCCTTCATAACAGTGTCAT
>JAKVIS010002163.1:0-25082 GCA_033119425.1 Bufotes viridis
CCTCAATAAAACCGGAGAGTCCACAAACAAGCAATATGAACATTAACAAAAAAGGCTTTTACCCCTGTAAACTGTGTAAGGACTGCAAATTGCTTAAAATACAAGACAGATGTTCCATATGGGAAATAAAACATGAATATGGTGTCCATAAAATTGACCAGTGCCTGACGTGTAATAGCAAGGGCGTTGTCTATTATATAAAATGCCCGTGTAAAAAAATTTATGTGGGATGCATTAATAAGAGTTAAAAGTCAGAATAGGTGAACACATCAAAAACATTAATAAAAAATATGACGAACACCCCCTTTCACATCATTACACAGAATATCATGCTGGCAGCTTTAAGGGGTCCAACTTTGGGGCAATAGTAAAAGTGAGACCAAACAAGAGAGGCGGGGACTTCATAAAATTAATGTCCCAAAAAGAGAGCACATGGATTTTTCAATTGAACAGTTTGGCCACCTGTGGCCTCAATCAAGAAATCTGAAATATTTGCCTTTTGATCAAGAAGAAGTTGGATTCCACCATGAATGAATAACTGAAATAATGCTTATCATGACATCATGAATGGTATAGCGGACTGCTCATGAATATGCTAATTGCAGGTATCATGGGAGGAGAAATGCAGAGGAAACCTATTTATATACCTCAGATGACACCATATGGACTATCCCTGACGAAGGAGCCCGACGTAGCTACGAGACGCGTTGGAGATCTTATGTCCCTCTGAGGCCTCCGCGAGATTAGTGGTGTGACGTCACCCGCAACAATCCTCCCAGCATGGCACTCACCAGGTTCCCTTACTCGAGCACTCGAGGTGGAACCAGGAACATCGAGGAGGAGAAACCGGAGTCCAGAAACAACTTTTTCAGAGTTCATCATAAGAAAACTTCAAAACAGGTACCGATAGTAGAACCAAATGACTGTTAGGTGAATTGGAGCTTGAAGTGTATTCCCTTCACAGTGCGGGTACTCAGTTCTGACCGAGCAAGGTCAGAAATAATAGCATATTTAATATAAAAGGCCTTTTAGAGTAGTACCCAGCAGCGGACTCCTTTTGAGAAGGGATAGGGGAACACTAGTGTTGAGACAATAACGGCAGCGCAGGACTGGTGTCCCTAAACATATACATATTGAATAAAAATAATAGGACATGTTCTATTTTTTTGCAGAATGGAAATGGAATGCACACGGAGTAACTTCCGTTTTTTTTTGCGGACCCATTGAAATGAATGGTTCTGCATACAGTCCGCGAAAAGAAAACAGAACGGACACGGAAAGAAAATAAGTTTGTTTGTATGAGCCCTAACTCTGAATGTTAGTGCAGTGCACAGTGATGCACACGGTGATACACTCTCCCTACACTCTTCCTCTCTAATATTGTCCTATTAACACTTTGCGGCAACACTGTCACCAGCGCATGAATGCTGTTTTCATGCCTCTCCCTATGCTCAGCTCACAGGTTTGCCCAGATAACGATGATTGAGTGTCCGCACCTCCAATCATTTCACACAATGAACAATAAAAAATTTTTTGTGCAAGTGCCATTTATCCACCAGCCTTGCCTTATTCCTGAGGGGGTGAGGGTGGGGCAGGTGGCCCCATCCCATTCATTATGCCAGTTTTCTGGTGTAGACTGAAAACTATGCCAACCAGGGTTAGTACCTTGTTTGTCACCTTTTAACCAAAGCAAACTGTATTTGTAGTCTGGTAACAGGCTGAGCACAGCACTTCAGTGCGCAGATGTAAACTGACAGTGCCAGACAGAAAAACTCAGCATGCAGCATTTTTCTGTCCAGAGCTATATTAGCATCCGGAATCACACTGGATGTATGTGCAAAATCCCATAGAAAACTATGGGATCAGTTCTGGCTCAGTTCCCCTCCAGCATATTCTGCTTTAAACTGGAGATGAACTGAACCGGTAAGCTGGACTTGTTTAGGGGCTAATAAAGGCTCTGACGGTGATTAAAGGGCACTCTAATGCTATTTATATGCATCTCTAATAGTGTTGAGCGAACAGTTCGAGCATAGTTCGGGTTCGTATCGAATTTTGGGGTGTCCGGGACACGGACCCGAACCCGGACATTTTCAAAAAAGTTCGGGCTCGGGTTCGTTGTTCGGCGATTACTTCCCGCTTTCTGAAGGGCTGCACAGCAGCCAATCAGCTAGCGTTTTACTTCTTGCCCTAAGAGCCCATCACAGCCATGCCTACTAATGGCATGGCTGTGATTGGCCAAGTGCAGCATGTGACCCAGCCTCTATTTAAGCTGGAGTCACGTAGCGCCGCTCGTCACCCTGCTCTGATTAGTGTAGGGAGAGGACGCAGCTTCTGTGAGGGCGAGATTAGGCAGGATAAAGTCAGCAACAGCACCTAATGAACGGATCGATCTACAGCTGTGAATGATTGAACTTCTGATAGTTACTTGCTCACTGTTTTTTAGGCTGCACAGAGCGTTTTTCTGTCACTTATCTTCTGGGGTGATCGGCGGCCATTTTGTGACTTGTGGTGCACCAGAACAAGCTGCCACCAAGTCCATCAATCCATCAATACTAGTTTTTTTTGCTATATCCTACATCAGGGGCTTGGCTGTGCTAATTGTCACCCCTAGAAACACAGGATAGCAATTTCTATATTTTATTAAGGGGTTAAATACAATTGCCCAAATACCAATCCCCTAAATCTGGTGTTCCAGCTTTGGCTAGCCAAGTATAATACTTTCTGCTTTCTGGCAAAGGATAGATTATTTTATGTGGTGAAATTCAATTGCCAAAATAGCAATACCATAAATCAGTGGTTTCAGCTGTGGCTGGCAAAGTATAATAGTGTCCGCCAAACAATATATTTTGTTCTGGGGTGAAATTCAATTGCCAAAATAGCAATACCATAAATCAGTGGTTTCAGCTGTGGCTGGCAAAGTATAATAGTGTCCGCCAAAACATATATTTTGTTCTGGGGTGAAATTCAATTGCCAAAATAGCAATACCCTGAATCTGGTGTCCCAGCTGTTGCAGGCCAAGATTCATAGTGTCCGCAAAACATATATTTTGTTCTGGGGTGAAATTCAATTGCCAAAATAGCAATACCCTGAATCTGGTGTCCCAGCTGTTGCAGGCCAAGATTCATAGTGTCCGCAAAACATATATTTTGTTCTGGGGTGAAATTCAATTGCCAAAATAGCAATACCATAAATCAGTGGTGTTCCAGCTGTGGCTGGCAAAGTATAATAGTGTCCGCAAAAACATATATTTTGTTCTGGGGTGAAATTCAATTGCCAAAATAGCAATACCATAAATCAGTGGTGTTCCAGCTGTGGCTGGCCAAGTTTAATAGTGTCCGCCAAAACATATATTTTGTTCTGGGGTGAAATTCAATTGCCAAAATAGCAATACCCTGAATCTGGTGTTCGAGCTGTTGCAGGCCAATTGTAAATCTGTCCATAAAAGGATACCTTTCATCCAGGGCCTAAATACTAGCCCCTAAAAGAGATATTCCCCTAAATCAGTGGTTACTGCTGTGCCTGGATTAGTGTAATACGCTACATAAATAAATAGGCAGATAGTGTTAGGTGCCTGTAAAAAAGGCCTGAATTTGAAATCAATACATTGGGCCAAATATTTTTTTCTTATTGTGGTGCTTGGTGAACGGTAACAATGAGGAAAACATCTAGTAAGGGACGCGGACGCGGTCGTGGTGGTGTTAGTGTACCCTCTTGTGCTGGGAGAGGACGTGGCCATTCTGCCACAGCCACACGTCCTAGTGAACCAACTACCTCAGGTTCCAGTACCCGCCAGAATTTACAGCGATATTTGGTGGGGCCCAATGCCGTTCTAAGGATGGTAAGGCCTGAGCAGGTACAGGCGCTTAGTCAATTGGGTGGCCGACAGTGGATCCAGCATGTTCACAACATTATCTCCCACCCAGTCTTCTGCAGAAAGCGCACAGGTGGCACCTGAAAACCAAGCCCATCAGTCTGTCACATCACCCCCATGCATATCAGGGAAACTGTCTGAGCCTCAAGTTATGCAGCAGTCTCTTATGCTGTTTGAAGACTCTGCTGGCAGGGTTTCCCAAGGGAATCCACCTAGCCCTTCCCAGTGGTGGAAGACATAGAATGCACTGATGCACAACCACTGATGTTTCCTGGATGATGAGGACATGGGAATACCACCTCATCGGAGTCCGCACGTCTCTGATGATGACGAAACACAGGTGCCAACTGCGCGTCTTTCTGCAGTGTGCAGACCGAACAGGAGGTCAGGGAGGAAGACTGTGTGGAAGACGATGCAGGGACGATGAGGTCCTAGACCCCACATGGAATGAAGGTCGTGCCACTGACTTTCATAGTTCAGAGGAAGAGGCAGTGGTGAGACCGAGCCAACAGCGTAGCAAAAGAGAGAGCAGGGGGCAAAGCAGAACAGCCGCTCCAAGAGAGTTCGCCTGCTACTGGCCACCGCCACCAGGGACCGAGCACCCCAAAGGCAGTCTTCAAGGAGTTCCCTGGCATGGCACTTCTTTAAACAATGTGCTGACGACAAGATCCGAGTGGTTTGCACGCTGTGCCATCAGAGCCTGAAGCGAGGCATTAACGTTCTGAACCTTAGCACAACCTGCATGACCAGGCATCTACATGCAAAGCATGAACTGCAGTGGAGTAAACACCTTAAAAGCAAGGAACTCACTCTGTCTCCCCCTGCTGCCTCTTCTGCTGCTGCCTCGGCCTCTTCCTCCGCCTCGGGAGGAATGTTGGCACCTGCCACCCACCAAACAGAGGATGTGCCACCGACAACACCACCTGCGTCACGAAGCATCTCCACCATTAGAGTTGAGCGAACACCTGGAAGTTCGGGTTCGAGAGGTTCGGCTGAACTTCCGGAAAATGTCCGGGTTCGTGATCCGAACTCAACCCGAACTTCATCCCGAACCCGAACCCCATAGAAGTCAATGGGGACCCGAACTTTTGGGCACTAAAAAGGCTAAAAAAGACTCCCGGAAAGGGCTAGAGGGCTGCAAAAGGCAGCAAAATGTAGGTAAATCCCCTGCAAACAAATGTAGATAGGGAAATGATGACTTAACATAAAATAAATAAAAATTAACCAATATTAATTGGAGTTAGGTCCCATAGCACAGAATCAGGCTTCAAATCACCCACCAATGGAGAAGGTCGCTTACTATTATTTCGACCCCAGCATCCAGACAAAGGAGAGAGGTCCCACAGCAGAGAATCTGGCATCATATCAACCACCACAGGAGAAGGCCACTTTCAGTGACTTAGGCCTTAGCACCCAGACAGAGGAGACATGTCAGATCAGGGGCTGACTGGCAACTTTTAGCCCAGGGGGCAAGTAACACCCAGAGGCCCACTAAGCCCCCCTCTACTTCCTGATTCGCTGTCACAAGAGGCTGGGCGGGGAGCTGTGGGAGGAGAGCACAGCCTCCTTTGACAGCATTGACAGCTATCTCCGCCCCCACACCTCCGCTCTCCTGATCTGTCACAGGAGGCTGAGCATTGCGGAGAGGATAGATGTTGGCCACTCACATCGCTTATAGCCCCCCCCCTTATGTGCCAGTAGCCGTCCCCCTTATGTGCCAGTAGCCGCCCCCCTTAAGTGCCAGTAGCGGTCCCCCTTAAGTGCCAGTAGACACCCTTATGTGCCAGTAGCCGTCCCCCTTATGTTCCAGTAGCCGTCCCCCTTATGTTCCAGTAGCCGTCCCCCTTATGTGCCAGTAGTCCCCCCTTATGTGCCAGTAGCCGTCCCCCTTATGTGCCAGTAGCCGTCCCCTTATGTGCCAGTAGCCGTCCCCTTATGTGCCAGTAGCCGTCCCCTTATGTGCCAGTAGCCCCTTATGTGCCAGTAGCCCTCTTATGTGCCAGTAGCACCCCTTATGTGCCAGTAGCCCCTATTATGTGCCAGTAGCCGTCCCCTTATGTGCCAGTAGTCGTCCCCTTATGTGCCAGTAGCGGTCCCCTTATGTGCCAGTAGCCACCCTTATGTGCCAGTAGCCGTCCCCTTATGTTCCAGTAGTCGTCCCCTTATGTTCCAGTAGCGGTCCCCTTATGTGCCAGTAGTCCCCCTTATGTGCCAGTAGCCGTCCCCTTATGTGCCAGTAGCCGTCCCTCTTATGTGCCAGTAGCCGTCCCCTTATGTGCCAGTAGCCGTCCCCTTATGTGCCAGTAGCCGTCCCCTTATGTGCCAGTAGCCGTCCCCTTATGTGCCAGTAGCCGTCCCCTTATGTGCCAGTAGCCGTCCCCCATATGTGCCAGTAGCCGTCCCCTTATGTGCCAGTAGCACCCCCTTATGTGCCAGTAGCCCCTATTATGTGCCAGTAGCCCCTCTTATGTGCCAGTAGCCCTCTTATGTGCCAGTAGCACCCCCTTATGTGCCAGTAGCACCCCTTGTGCCAGTAGTCCCCCTTATGTGCCAGTAGCACCTCCTTATGTGCCAGTAGCCCTCCTTATGTGCCAGTCGCCCTCCTTATGTGCCAGTAGAATCCCCCTCACCTTATCATGTGCCAGTAGAATCCCCCTCACCTTATCATGTGCCAGTAGAATCCCCCTCAGTTATCATGTGCCAGTAGATTCCCCCTTTATCTTATGTGCCAGTAGATCCCCCTTTATCTTATGTGCCAGTAGATCCCCCTTATCTTATGTGCCAGTAGATTCCCCCTTATCTTATGTGCCAGTAGATTCCCCCTTATCTTATGTGCCAGTAGATTCCCCCTTATCTTATGTGCCAGTAGATCCCCCTTATCTTATGTGCCAGTAGATTCCCCCCTTTATCTTATGTGCCAGTAGATTCCTCCCCCTTATCTTATGTGCCAGTAGATTCCCCCTTTATCTTATGTGCCAGTAAATTCCCCCTTTATCTTATGTGCCAGTAGATTCCCCCCTTTATCTTATGTGCCAGTAAATTCCCCTTTATCTTATGTGCCAGTAGATCCCCCTTATCTTATGTGCCAGTAGCCCCAGAAACACAAAAACAAACACACATACAAATAACAGTTATACTTACCTCCAGCGATGCGATGCAGGCCTCTTCTGGCCTGTGTCCCTTGCTGTACCGCTCCGGCGGCGCCTGCACCAGCCTCTGATAGGATGCCGGCCTAGTGCTGGCAGCCTATCAGAGGAACAGGGAGGGGACACGCCTCTCCCTGCTCTGCCGCAGCACAGCCATCTGTATCGCCGTCCTGAGGACGGCGATACAGATGACTATGGAGATGAACGCTTCCACAGTGGAAGCGTTCATCTCCCTGTGCCCTGCCGCTGGCCGCCCCCACTTGTCACCAGGGCCGCGGCAGGGCACATGCACTACAGAGGGGCCCGTTTACAGAGGCAACAGAGGGACCCGGGGGCAATTGCCCCCCTGCCCCCCGGCCCAGTCCGCCCCTGTGTCAGATAGCACAAGCATTACATTTATACCATCCAGCACAGGAGAAGGCTACTTTTAGTTACTTTGACCCCTGCACCCAGAAAGAAGAGAGAGGTCCCACAGCACATATTCAGGCATCATATCACCCACCACAGGAGTAGGCCACCATTTAGTTAATTTGACCCCTGCACCCATGTCAGATGGTACAAGCATCAGTTTTACATCACCCAGCACAAGAGAAGGCCACTTTAAGAGACTTTGACCCCTGCACCCAGACGGAGGAGAGAGGTTTCACAGCACCCAGACGGAGGAGAGAGGTTTTCACAGCAGAGAATCAGGCATTTAGATCACCCACCACAGGAGTAGGCCACCATTTAATGGGACCCCGGCAACCATGTCAGATGGTACAAGCATCAGTTTTACATCACCCAGCACAAGAGAAGGCCACTTTATGAGACTTTGACCCCTGCACCCAGACGGAGGAGAGAGGTTTCACAGCACCCAGACGGAGGAGAGAGGTTTCACAGCAGAGAATCAGGCATTTAGATCACCCACCACAGGAGTAGGCCACCATTTAATGGGACCCCGGCAACCATGTCAGATGGCACAAGTATAACATTTATATCACCCAGCACAGGAGAAGGCGACTTTGAGAGACTTTGACCCCTGCACCCAGACGGAGGAGAGAGGTTTCACAGCAGAGAATCAGGCATTTAGATCACCCACCACAGGAGTAGGCCATCATTTAATGGGACCCCGGCAACCATGTCAGATGGTACAAGCATCAGTTTTACATCACCCAGCACAAGAGAAGGCCACTTTTAGAGACTTTGACCCTGCACCCAGACGGAGGAGAGAGGTTTCACAGCAGAGAATCAGGCATTTAGATCACCCACCACAGGAGTAGGCCACCATTTAATGGGACCCCGGCAACCATGTCAGATGGCACAAGTATAACATTTATATCACCCAGCACAGGAGAAGGCGACTTTGAGAGACTTTGACCCCTGCACCCAGACGGAGGAGAGAGGTTTCACAGCAGAGAATCAGGCATTTAGATCACCCACCACAGGAGTAGGCCATCATTTAATGGGACCCCGGCAACCATGTCAGATGGCACAAGTATAACATTTATATCACCCAGCACATGACAAGGCCACTTTCAGTGAGTTAGGGCCTTAGCAACGAGACAGAGGAGACAGGTCAGATAGCTCAAGCATCAGTTTTACAGATCACCCACCACAGGAGTAGGCCACCTTTAGTTAATTTGACCCCTGCACCCAGAAAGAGGAGAGAGGTCCCACAGCACATAATCAGGCATCATATCAACCACCTCAGGAGAAGGCCACCATTTAGTTACTTAGGCCTTAGCACCGACACAGAGGAGACAGGTCAGATAGCACAAGCATCAGTTTTACATCAACCACCACAGGAGAAGGGCACTTTTAGAGACTTTGACCCCTGCAGCCACACGGAGGAGAGAGGTCCCACAGCAGAGAATCAGGCATCATGTCAACCACCACAGGAGTAGGCCACCTTTTGTTTCTTTGACCCCTGCACCCAGAAAGAGGAGAGAGGTCCCACAGCAGAGAATCAGGCATTTAGATCACCCACCACAGGAGAAGGCCGCTTTCAGTGACTTTGGCCCCCTGCACCCACACAAAGGAGACATGTCAGACAGCAGTATAACATTCATATCACCCAGCACAGGAGAAGGACACTTTCATGTACTTTGGCCCCGGCACCCAGACAGAGGGAAAGTTCATTCAATTTTGGGTTGCACCCCAAGATCCTAGTTAATTTCAAAAATTAAGCACAACACAAAAGACAACATGGTTTAAGGCAGTTATTAAGGACTACTCTGCACAAGGGAGGGTCAGGTCTTGTGGGATCCATGCCTGGTTCATTTTTATAAACGTCAGCTTGTCCACGTTGGCTGCGGACAGGCGGCTGCGTTTGTCAGTAATGACGCCCCCTGCCGTGCTGAATACACGTTCAGATAAAACGCTGGCCGCCGGGCAGGACAGAACCTCCAAGGCATAACATGCTAATTCTGGCCACGTGGACAATTTGGAAACCCAGAAGTTGAATGGGGCCGAACCATCCGTCAGTACGTGGAGTTGTGTGCAGACGTACTGTTCAACCATGTTAGTGAAATGTTGCCTCCTGCTAACACGTTCCGTATCAGGTGGTGGGGCAGTTAGCTGTGGCGTTGAGACAAAACTTTTCCACATTTCTGCCATGCTAACCCTGCCCTCAGAGGAGCTGGCCGTGACACTGCTGCGTGGGCGACCTCTAGCTCCTCCTCTGCCTTGGCCTTCCACCTGTTCCCCTGTGACAGTTGGGAATGCTCCCAGGAGCGCGTCTACCAGCGTGCGCTTGTACTCGCGCATCTTCCTATCACACTCCAGTGCAGGAAGTAAAGTGGGCACATTGTCTTTGTACCGTGGATCCAGCAGGGTGGCCACCCAGTAGTCAGCACACGTTAAAATGTGGGCAACTCTGCTGTTGTTGCGTAGGCACTGCAGCATATAATCGCTCATGTGTGCCAGGCTCCCCAGAGGTAAGGACAAGCTGTCCTCTGTGGGAGGCGTATCGTCATCATCCTCTGTATCCCCCCAGCCACGCACCAGGGATGTGCCTGCACTGTGCTGGGTGCCACCCCGCTGTGAACCTGCTTCATCCTCATCCTCCTCCACCTCCTCCTCGTCCTCCAGTAGTGGTCCCTGGCTGGCCACATTTGTACCTGCCCTCTGCTGTTGCAAAAAACCTCCCTCTGAGCCACTTCTAACAGACTGGCCTGAAAGGGCTAAAAACGACCCGTCATCCTCCTCCTCCTGGCCCTGGCCCACCTCCTCTTCCATCATCGTCCTAAGCGTTTTCTCTAGGAGACATAGAATTGGTATTGTCACGCTGATAACAGTGGCATCGCCACTGGCCATGTTGGTGGCGTACTCGAAACAGCGCAACAGGGCACACAGGTCTCGCATGGAGGCCCAATCATTGGTGGTGAAGTGGTGCTGTTCCGCAGTGCGACTGACCCGTGCGTGATGCAGCTGAAACTCTACTATGGCCTGCTGCTGCTCGCACAGTCTCTTCAGCATGTGCAAGGTGGAGTTCCACCGGGTGGGCACGTCGCATATTAGGCGGTGAGCGGGAAGGCTGAAGTTCCGCTGTAGCGCAGACAGGCGAGCTGCGGCAGGATGTGAACGCCGGAAGCGCGCACAGACGGCCCGCACTTTATGCAGCAGCTCTGACATGTCTGGGTAGTTGTGAATGAACTTTTGCACCACCAAATTCAGCACATGCGCCAGGCAAGGGATGTGCGTCAAACCGGCTAGTCCCAGAGCTGCGACGAGATTTCACCCATTATCGCACACCACCAGGCCGGGCTTGAGGCCCACCGGCAGCAACCACTGGTCGGTCTGTTGTTCAATACCCCGCCACAACTCCTGCGCGGTGTGGGGCCTGTCCCCCAAACATATGAGTTTCAGAATGGCCTGCTGACGTTTACCCCGGGCTGTGCTGAAGTTGGTGGTGAAGGTGTGTGGCTGACTGGATGAGCTGGTGGAAGCAGAGGAGGAGGAAGCCGAGTAGGAGGAGGAGGCTACAGGAGGCAAAGAATGATGCCCTGTGATCCTTGGCGGCGGAAGGACGTGCGCCAAGGAACTCTCCGCCTGGGGCCCAGCCACCACTACATTTACCCAGTGTGCAGTTAGGGAGATATAGCGTCCCTGGCCGTGCTTACTGGTCCACGTATCTGTGGTTAGGTGGACCTTGCCACAAATGGCGTTGCGCAGTGCACACTTGATTTTATCGGACACTTGCATGTTCAGGGAAGGCACAGCTGTCTTGGAGAAGTAGTGGCGGCTGGGAACCACATACTGGGGACAGCCATGGCCATCAGCTGTTTGAAGCTGTCTGTGTCCACCAGCCGGAATGACAGCATTTCAAAGGCCAGTAGTTTAGAAATGCTGGCATTCAGGCCAAGGGCTCGAGGGTGACTAGGTGGGAATTTGCGCTTCCTCTCAAAGGTTTGAGAGATGGAGAGCTGAACGCTGCTATGTGAAATAGTGGAGACGCTAGGTGACGGTGGCGGTGGTGGTGGTGGTGTCGGTGGCACATCCTCTGTTTGCTGCTCGGCAGGTGGCAACATTCCTCTCGAGGCGGAAGCTGAGGCAGCAGCGGTAGAGGGAGCAGGGGGAGCCTGAGCGGGTTCCTTGTTTTTAAGGTGTGTACTCCACTGCAGTTCATGCTTTGCATGTAGATGTCTGATCATGCAGGTGGTGCTCAGGTTAAGAACGTTAATGCCTCGCCTCAGGGTCTGATGGCACAGCGTGCAAATCACTCTGGTCTTGTCGTCAGCACATTGTTTGAAGAAGTGCCATGCCAGGGAACTCCTTGAAGATGCCTTTGGGGTGCTGGGTCCTTGTTGGCGCTGGCCAATAGCAGGCGAACTCTCTGGACGACGGCTGTTCTGCTTTTGCCCCCTGCTCCCTCTTTGGCTTCGCTGTTGTCTCGGTCTCACCACTGCCTCTTCCTCTGAACTATTTAAGTCAGCGGCACGACCTTCAGTCCATGTGGGGTCTAAGACCTCATCGTCCTCTGCATCGTCTTCCACCCAGTCTTCCTCCCTGACCTCCTCCTGTTCAGTCTGCACACTGCAATAAGACGCGGCAGTGGGCACCAGTGTTTCGTCATCATCAGAGACTCGGTCACTCTGCTGTGGTGGTATTCCCATGTCCTCATCATCTGGATACATAAGTGGTTGTGCGTCAGTGCATGGAATGTCTTCCACCGCTGGGGAAGGGCTAGGTGGACGCCCCTGGGAAACCGTGCGAGCAGAGTCTTCAAACAGAATAAGAGACTGCTGCATAACTTGAGGCTCAGACAGTTTCCCTGATATGCATGGGGGTGATGTGACAGACTGATGGGCTTGGTTTTCAGGTGCCACCTGTGCGCTTTCCGCAGAAGACTGGGCGGAAGACAATGTGGTGAACGTGCTGGAAGCACGACCGGCCACCTAATCGACTAATGCCTGTACCTGCTCAGGCCTTACCATCCTCATAACGGCATTGGGCCCCACCAAATATCGCTGTAAATTCTGCCGGCTACTTGAGGGAGTTGGTTCACTACTTTATGCACCTGAGGCCGAACGGCCACGTCCTCTTCCAGCAACAGAGGCTCCACGGACACCACCACGACCGCGTCCTCGACCGCGTCCTCGTCCTCGACCGCGTCCTCGTCCTTTAATAGAATGTTTCCTCATTGTTGCGATTCAACTCGCACCACAATAAAATATATTATTTTTTAGCCCCAAAATTCCCACACTGGAAGATATAATTCTTTTTTCTGGTATTAATTACAAGAAAACTGCTGCAAATTGGACACCAGAATTTTTAATATGCTAGTTTTGGTACATAGATTCCCACACGGGGAGATATAATTCCTTTTTACAGGAGTAAAAACGTGCGGCCTACTGTTTCTGGTCTAACTAACACCAGATTGATTAAATTAGCCTTTTTTTCACCAAAATTACAACACTGGACAATGTAATGCCTTTTTCAGGTATTAATTACAAGAAGACTGCTGCTAATTGGACACCAGAATTTTTAAAATGCTAGTTTGTGTACATAAATTCCCACACTGGAAGATATAATTCCTTTTTCCGGTATTAATTACAAGAAACCTGCTGCAAATTGGACACCAGAATTTTTAATATGCTAGTTTTGGTACATAGATTCCCACATGGGGAGATATAATTCCTTTTTACAGGAGTAAAAACGTGCGGCCTACTGTTTCTGGTGTAACTAACACCAGATTGATTAAATTGGCCTTTTTTTCACCAAAATTACAACACTGGACGATATAATGCCTTTTTGCGGTATTAATTACAAGAGGACTGCTGGTATTTCAGAACACCGGAATTTTTAAAATGCTAGTTTTGCTAGATAAATTTCCCACACTGGGAAAAATATTGCCTAAGCCTTTTTACAGTATTAGTGCTTCTTCTGGTCTAACACCAGAATAATTTTATTATTACGGTGAAAGCTTTTTTTAATTTATATTTCTGGCACATAAAAAAAATATATATTTCTGGCTGACAGTATTGGACTTGGCTGTAGTGGCACTGGCTAGCCTAGCTGGAACAGCACATTCATGTGATTTGCTATCCAAGTGGGTTACTTTCAGTTTCACCACTAATATATTAAATATCTTTGCAGTTAGTAGGGGTGACACAAGCACAGCCAAACCCCTGATGTAGTGAGATTAATGGACGTTGTGGCAACTTTTGCTGTAGCACCACAAGTCCCAAAATGGCCACCGCCTATCAGCCCAGTAACATGTGCCAGAAAACGGTCTGCCCAGCCAGAAAAAAAATTGACTTTGACTGAGCAGCTGAATCGCTGTTGTTCTGATTCACAGGTGTAGATTTTTCACTTCTTTGGAGCTTTGGTTTAGACTCTGTGGCAGCTTGTGCTGGCGCACGACAAGTCCCAAAATGGCCACCGCCGGTCAGCCCAGTTACATGTGCCAGTAAAAATCGCTCTGGCCAGTCTAAACAAAATAGTGACTTTCAGTGAACAGCTCAGCTGAGTTGTTCTGATGCACAGGTGTAGAAAGGTAGATCATTCACTTCTTTATCCCTGCCTATCTCGCCCTCACAGCAGCTGCATCTATCCCTGGTCTAATCACAGCGGGAGTGAGCACGTTGCGACGTGCGCACAAGCTTATAAAGAGGCTGAGTCACATGCTGCACTTGGCCAATCACAGCCTTGCCAATAGTAGGCATGGCTGCGATGGCATCTTAGGGCAAGTAGTATGATGCATGTTGATTGGCTGCTTTGCAGCCTTTCAAAATGCGCCATAAAACATGACGAACTACTGAACCCGAACCCGGACTTTTATGAAAATGTCGGGTTGGATCCGTGTCACTGGACACCCCAAAATTCGGTACGGACCCGAACGATTCTCGAACTGTTCGCTCAACACTACCCACCATGTCACACAGCAGCGTTCAGCTCTCCATCTCACAAACCTTGGAGAGAAAGCGTAAATTCCCACCTAGCCACCCTCATGCCCTGGGCCTGAATGCCAGCATTTCTAAACTACTGGCCTTTGAAATGCTGTCATTCAGGCTGGTGGACACAGACAGCTTCAAACAGCTGATGTCCATTGCTGTCCCACAGTATGTTGTTCCCAGCCGCCACTACTTCTCCAAGACAGCCGTGCCTTCCCTGCACAACCAAGTATCCGATAAAATCAAGTGTGCACTGCGCAACGCCATCTGTGGCAAGGTCCACCTAACCACAGATACGTGGACCAGTAAGCACGGCCAGGACGCTATATCTCCCTAACTGCACACTGGGTAAATGTAGTGGCGGGGTAAACGTCAGCAGGCCATTCTGAAACTCATATGTTTGGGGGACAGGCCCCACACCGCGCAGGAGTTGTGGCGGGGTATTGAACAACAGACCGACGAGTGGTTTCTGCCGGTGGGCCTCAAGCCCTGCCTGGTGGTGTGCGATAATGGGCGAAATCTCGTCGCAGCTCTGGGACTAGCCAGTTTGACGCACATCCCTTGCCTGGCGCATGTGCTGAATTTGGTGGTGCAGAAGTTCATTCACAACTACCCCGACATGTCAGAGCTGCTGCATAAAGTGAGGGCCGTCTGTGCGCGCTTCCGGCGTTCAGATCCTGCCGCTGCTCGCCTGTCTGCGCCACAGTGGAACTTCGGCCTTCCCGCTCACCGCCTCATATGCGACGTGCCCACCAGGTGGAACTCCACCTTGCACATGCTGGAGAGACTGTGCGAGCAGCAGCAGGCCATAGTGGAGTATCAGCTGCAGCACGCACGCGTCAGTCGCACTGCGGAACAGCACCACTTCACCACCAATGATTGGGCCTCCATGCGAGACCTGTGTGCCCTGTTGCGCTGTTTGAGTACTCCACCAACATGGCCAGTGGCGATGACACCGTTATCAGCGTTACAATACCACTTCTATGTCTCCTTGAGAAAACGCTAGGGCGATGATGGAAGAGGAGGTGGCCCAGGAGGAGGAGGATGAGGGGTCATTTTTAGCACTTTCAGGCCAGTCTGTTAGAAGTGGCTCAGAGTAAGGTTTTTGCAACAGCAGAGGCCAGGTACAAATGTGGCCAGCCAGGGCCCACTACTGGAGGACGAGGAGGATGAGGAGGAGGTGGAGGAGGATGAGGATGAAGCAGGTTCACAGCGGGGTGGCACCCGACACAGCTCAGGCCCATCACTGGTGCGTGGCTGGGGGATACGGAGGACGATGGCGATACGCCTCCCACAGAGGACAGCTTGTCCTTACCTCTGGGGAGCCTGGCACACATGAGCGACTACATGCTGCAGTGCCTGCGCAACGACAGCAGAGTTGCCCACATTTTAACGTGTGCGGACTATTGGGTGGCCACCCTGCTGGATCCACGGTACAAAGACAATGTGCCCACCTTACTTCCTGCACTGGAGCGTGATAGGAAGATGCGCGAGGCGCTCCTGAGAGCATTCCCAAATGTCACAGGGGAACAGGTGGAAGCCCAAGGCGAAGGCAGAGGAGGATCAAGAGGTCGCCAACGCAGCTGTGTCACGGCCAGCTCCTCTGAGGGCAGGGTTAGCATGGCAGAAATGTGGAAAAGTTTTGTCTCCACGCCACAGCTAACTGCACCACCACCTGATACGGAACGTGTTATCAGGGGGCAGCATTTCACTAACATGGTTGAACAGTACGTCTGCACACCCCTCCACGCACTGACTGATGGTTCGGCCCCATTCTACTTCTGGGTCTCCAAATTGTCCACGTGGCCAGAGTTAGCATTTTATGCCTTGGAGGTGCTGGCCTGCCCGGCGGCCAGCGTTTTGTCTGAACGTGTATTCAGCACGGCAGGGGGCGTCATTACTGACAAACGCAGCCGTCTGTCCACAGCCAACGTGGACAAGCTGACGTTCATAAAAATGAACCAGGCATGGATCCCACAGGACCTGTGCCTCCCTTGTGCAGAATAGACATTTATAATTGCCTCCCCCTCAACCATGTATTCTTGTACTCCGGGGCACTTCTTTATTGAATCCTCTTTTTTTTAACTTTACCATGATCTTGCAGTGCAACCCAAAGTTGAATGAACCTCTCCTCTGTCTGGGTGGTGGGGCTGAAATAACTGAGAGTGGCCTTCTCCGGTGGTGGTTGATATGACGCATGATTCCTTGCTGTGGGACCTCTCTCCTCTGTCTGGGTGCTGGGCCGAAATAACTGAGAGTGGCCTTCTCCGGTGGTGGTTGATATGACGCATGATTCCTTGCTGTGGGACCTCTCTCCTCTGTCTGGGTGCTGGGCCGAAATAACTGAGATTGGCCTTCTCCGGTGGTGGTTGATATGACGCATGATTCCTTGCTGTGGGACCTCTCTCCTCTGTCTGGGTGCTGGGCCGAAATAACTGAGAGTGGCCTTCTCCGGTGGTGGTTGATATGACGCATGATTCCTTGCTGTGGGACCTCTCTCCTCTGTCTGGGTGCTGGGCAGAAATAACTGAAAGTGGCCTTCCCGGTGGTGGTTGATATGACGCATGATTTCTTGCTGTGGGACCTCTCTCCTCTGTCTGGGTGCCGGGCTGAAATAACTGAGAGTGGCCTTCTCCGGTGGTGTTTGATATGACGCATGATTCCTTGCTGTGGGACCTCTCTCCTCTGTCTGGGTGCTGGGCCGAAATAACTGAGAGTGGCCTACTCCGGTGGTGGTTGATATGACGCATGATTCCTTGCTGTGGGACCTCTCTCCTCTGTCTGGGTGCTGGGCCGAAATAACTGAGAGTGGCCTTCTCCGGTGGTGGTTGATATGACGCATAATTCCTTGCTGTGGGACCTCTCTCCTCTGTCTGGGTGCTGGGGCCGAAATAACTGAGTGGCCTTCTCCAGTGGTGGGTGATATGACGCATTATTCCTTGATGTGGGACCTGTATCCTCGGTCTGGGTGCTGGGCTGAAATAACTGAAAGTGGCCTTCTCCAGTGGTGGGTGATATGACGCATGATTCCTTGCTGTGGGACCTCTCTCCTCTGTCTGGGTGCTGGGGCCGAAATAACTGAGTGGCCTTCTCCAGTGGTGGGTGATATGACGCATGATTCCTTGCTGTGGGACCTCTCTCCTCGGTCTGGGTGCTGGGCTGAAATAACTGAAAGTGGCCTTCTCCAGTGTTGGGTGATATGACGCATGATTCCTTGCAGTTGGACCTCTCTCCAATTGATATTGGTTAAATTTTATTTATTTTATTTTATTTTAATTAATTTCCCTATCCACATTTGTTTGCATGGGATTTACCTACATTTTGCTGCCTTTAGCAGCCCTCTAGCCCGTTCCTGGACTTTTTTACAGCCTTTTTAGTGCCTAAAAGTTCGGGTCCCGATTGACTTCAATGGGGTTCGGGATAAAGTTTGGGTCGAGTTCGGATCCCGAACCCGAACATTTTCGGGAAGTTCGACCGAACTTCCCGAACCCGAACTTCCAGGTGTTCGCTCATCTCTAATCTCTAAGACTTTTTATGGGGGCACACTGAAAAAAAAAACACTGAAAATTATAAATGTGCTATCCTATGTGAGTCATTTATTATTTGAGATTGTTTTCATGTTACTTTTAAGTCTGGTTTTGCATTGTGTGGTTGCACCAAATTTATCAAATTGTGCACAGTTGTAATGTATTTAGTGCAACTGCATTGTGTTGTATGTGCGATGCACGGCAACGGCTATGGGTCTCTTAAAGTAAATGTTTTTTGTCACGCCAGTTTCAGTGAAGCAACAAGAGCACAGTGCCCCTTTTAGTGATGTAGTAGATGGTACCCAGGTATAGGAATGGCAGAGGGGTGTAGGGTGGCCTAAATATCCCTTAATGTTGATGCACGTGTCACGGTGCTCCTACCTGGAAACGCTGGAACCCAGGTGTTGTCGTCTGAAGCAGAGCAAATAGGGTGAATAATTGAGAGATTTGAAGAAATAATTCGAGTCCAGAACTTGTGATGAAGTTTAAAAACAGCTTTACTTGAATAAACTGAAATAATCCAACTGTTTCAGCCTTTGTTTTGGTTCCCAGCAGGCAAACTCCCCTCTGCTACATCTGTTTCTCTCTGGCTCTGATGTGCTGACAAGCTTACTGTATAACTTTGCTTCTTTCTTTATGCTGCAACTTTTCTCTGTAGTCTGTCTCTAAACTCAAACTTTTTAAACAGGGGGCCAGTTCACGGTCCCTCAGACCGTTGGAGGGCCGGACTATAGTTTAACTATAAGTAATTGTATATATTTACCAGTATTTCAATATGAATCATTCCCCCCTCCCTTGTCACGCTCATTCCCCCCTCCCTCCCTTGTCACTCTCATTTCTCAGCCTCCCTGCCTTGTCACTCTCATTTCTCAGACCCCTCCCTTGTCACTCTCATTTCTCAGCCCCCTCCCTTGTCAATCTCATTTCTCAGACCCCTCCTTTGTCACTCTCATTTCTCAGACCCCTTCCTCCCTTGTCACTCTCATTCCCCCCTCCCTTGTCACTCTCATTTCTAAGCCTCCCTGCCTTGTCACTCTCATTTCTCAGCCCCCCTCCCTTGTCACTCTCATTTCTCAGCCCCCTCCGTTGTTACTCTCATTTTTCAGACCCCTCCTTTGTCACTCTCATTTCTCAGCCTCCCTGCCTTGTCACTCTCATTTCTCAGACCCCTCCCTTGTCACTCTCATTTCTCAGCCCCCTCCCTTGTCACTCTCATTTCTCAGAACCCTCCTTTGTCACTCTCATTTCTCAGACCCCTCCTTTGTCACTCTCATTTCTCAGCCCCCCTCCCTTGTCACTCTCATTTCTCAGGCCCCCTCCCTTCCTTGTCACTGTCATTTCTCAGGACCCCTCCCTCCCTTGTCACTGTCATTTCTCAGGTCCCCTCCCTCCCTTGTCACTGTCATTTCTCAGACCCTCCCTTGTCACTGTCATTTCTCAGTCCCCCTCCCTTGTCACTTTCATTTTTCAGGCCCGCTCCCTCCCTTGTCACTCTTTCTCAGCCCCCTCCGTTGTCACTCCCCCCCCTTCTTGTCACTCTTTCTCAGCGCTTCTCCCTCATCACCTTGTCACACTGCTCTGCTCAGTTATTACTCACCCCCTTCCCTAGTGTAGCGTGGCCGAGCTCTGTGAGGTCCGCAGTACAGGAGCATTTGTTTCCTGTACCCGGCCGACTGATAGAAAGCGCACAGTAAGTGAGCACTTCCTGTCAGTCCGGCCGGATACAGGAAACAAAAGTTCCTGTACCGCGGACCAGACAGAGCTCGGCCGCACTACACTGTCAGTCCCTCTCTTCGTCTGCCGCAGCCCCCTCGCGGCTCTGCTGGGAGGGGTTGGCAGCACCCTGCCGAGCCGTGAGAAACACCTGGCGGGCCGGATCAGTTTCCTCGGCGGGCCATAGTTTGAGGACCCCTGCCCTAGACTAATACCAGGGAATCTATACCCCCTGGCTTCAGAGGCTCCAAGCTTTGGCCACTGTGTCCAGCAGAGCTGAAGGTGTTCTAGCTGGCTTAGGCAGGACACGTCCAGCCTAAGGTGGCCCCGCACAACCTCCCTTAGCAGGGGGTAAGCTGGTACTAACTTTAACTAGAACTCCACCCTTCCGGCAGCAAATGGGACACGCCCACCACACCACGGAGGGGGTTAGAATGGAAAAGAAGGAAAGATGGTTCCACTCTATGTAACTATAGCTCTGCCTTGTTTGCTGCCACCTTCTGGTGAACCAGGTACATTATATGAACAATAACAGTTGCATAGAAATAGCAATGCACATTGTAGTGGACTGAAATAAATGCATAAGATGACACCGTGTTAGCCCATAGAAGACAGTAGTGGGGAGCAGAGTGATACTGGCACTCAGGGTCATTACATATGACTTAGTCTTAAAAAAAATACACTAGGGGGTGCCTGGCATAGGATGCAACTTTTCTGCAATATTTTTCTGCCTTAAACATAGAAGCCATGGATGGGAGGAGTGGTAATGATGATGATGGTGAAAGAAGTACTCACAGTTCATGGTGGCTATCTCCACCCTATAGCTGTGCAAGGACTGGAGGGTGCACCCTTTCTTCTCTCAAGGCACACCCTGGTGCTGGGACTCCTGCCTGGTGGTAGTTGGGGTCCCCCGATAGTAAACAGCATGGCTGGGTGCTAGGCAGTAAATATACAGGCCTGACGGATTAATGATGGAGTTAATTGCCAGTCCTGCAGGTTCCAATAAATAGTATTTCTTAAGATAAGAGCAGTATTACATACGGCAGTAAAAGGCACTGTTCCAAACTCCCAATTGCAGCATTTAGGCAGCGATGATGATGGTAGTTGTAGTACTCCCTGGCTCTCTCATTGTCTAAAGACACTTTGCAGTCTCTCAACACCACAGACATGCAATTAGGTCCTTTTTAACTCTTTCTGAAATAATCCTTTTCACAGCAGTAAAGTCTTAATGTCTTAAATGACGAATACCTTAATGACTTGCCAGCAGGGCCTGGATAAGGTTATGGACCTTTTAAGATGCCAGATCTCTCTCCCTCAGGGGTGTTCTGGTAGTAGAGTTGCTTCTTTGGTAGATAAAGTCCCAGGTTTTCTGGACTCAGGCCTGGATAGCACAAGCTTTCACATGTACGTCCTTACTGTAGCTCTGCTCAGAATAGACCCTCTAATTAACTAAGCAGAGAGCGGACCCAATCCATCACCCTGGTAACCAAAACAATCTGCCAATATTTTAACCATTTGGTTGCCTGTACATTGCTATTAAGTACATATAAAACTCAATAAATTAAAACATTTCACTTGATAACACTCTTCAATAATATCAGAGTACTGCATCACCATGAGGTGCACATAGCAGCCCCATAAATTCCATCCCACTCCAGCACCTGCTTCTGTAACCAAAACATTGCAGTCCAAGTGCTCTACTGACAGTGTAGAACCCTAGAGCAAGGGTACTTTGAACTATGGATGTTTGTGGACATTTGCCCTCTATTGCCCCCTATTATGCAAAGTCATCAATTCACTTTAGTGCACTTGGAAGAGCTATGATTTATGCCATAGTTTACATTTATACCATTTAATATTGTTTAAATGGATTTTATATGTTCATTGTAATATATCTTGGTTATTTGCACTGTTTACACTGTGGAAAGGGTTAATGCACAGCAAGCTAATACTGATATACTTTGGGATTTTCAGTCTATGCCCTGAGAGGTAATGTCTACATGTACCCCTTTCACAGTAGTTATGCCCAGATGTGCCCCCTTCACAGTAGCCATGCACACATGGTGCCCTCTTCACAGTAGCTATGCCTACATTGTGCCCCCTTCACAATAGCTATGCCCCGATGTGCCCCCTCCACAATAGCCATGCTCAGATGTGCCCCTTCACAGCAGTTATGCCCATTATGCCCCCTTCACAGTATCTATGCCCACATTGTGTCCCCTTCGCAGTAGTTATGCCCACCTTGTGATCCCTTTACAGTAGTTATGTGCCCCTTTTACAGTAGTTCTGCCTCTCACAGCAGTTATATTAGATATGTGGCTCTTTCACAGTAATTATGGCCAGATATGTGCCCCCTTCAGAGTAGTGATGTCCACATTGTGCCCCCTTCCCAGTAGTTATGCCCCTCACAGTAGTTATGAAAAGATATGTGCCCCTTAACATTAGTTATGGACAGATAAGTGCCCCCTTCAGAGCAATTAAAAAAACAAACAAACAGTAAATACTCACCTAGTTGCTTCGATGATCACAGCTTAGTGGCCTGCGTTCCCCAGCAGCAGGATACTGTTACACATTGCTCTGCTATGTAGGAGAAGCAGAGGCTGATTCCCGGTCTGCACCACTCCTCCTACACAGACCAGCAGCCCTTTGCCTATGACAGTTTATTTGGTTTGGTTTTGTGACGTTTATAGTCTATGTCTGAATGGACATTCTGGAACATCCATTCAGAGATTGCAGCTGGACGCTGCTGTTCCTCTGTGTCCCTGCCTTCTAGATCACTCTATACACAGTGCTGAACTAGAGCTGTGTATAGAGAAATAGAAACGCGATGCTGCTTTCTGTTCCGGCCTGGCGGTCATGTGACCATTGGGCCGGAGACTGCAGGAGCTGTGGGGTCTTCCTGAGACCTCGATCAGACCTGCAGTGTGGCTACTATATTATCCCCAGTTACAGGAGAACTAAATAGTAAATAAAAAGTTAAATGTCCCCCAGAGGTCTTGTATGACGTGCTTGCTACTCTATTCAGAAGAAAATAGTCAGCAAACTGTGAGGTGAGATTTGGTGAATTGTGATTTCATTCTTAAGCATATGTACAAGTACACAGAAGTATCCCCAATAGAGGGGGGAAAAAATCACCTTATTTTTTTTTAAGGTGCAGAACTCAAAATATGATCAAACCATTGAGGTTGTATAACACCCTGTGCTAAGCCTCGACCTGAATCACCTTACCATCCTTTCCAGAGAGCTGCAGATGCAGTGTCACACTCCATATCAGTAGTGGGGCTCTGAATGTTCAAGGGTATTTTCAGTATAATATGTCACCCGCTGTACCTGGAGAAAACTGACATTTAGCTACCCCTCTGAGTTGTGCGCTGACCAAGGGTAGGCCTCAAGAGACGGACAAACGTGATCCAGTGTGTCAAGACCGCTTCTCGGCCTTTTGGCTAAGATCAAGTGTAGTATCTGTTCTTATCAGTTCCGGTTGAGCTTGCTCCTGGGCTGTAAACTCCTGTCTGTAGGGGCGTACCTGCAGGCCGCACTATGGATAAGGGGGAGGGCAGAGAACCACTCTGTCATCCCTAGCGTGTACGGCTTGGGTTTAAAGGTACCCTTGCTAGGTGACGAAGGGACGGCCAGATCGAAGCCAGGGGCTGAGATATTTGAAAGCCCGAAGTGCAGAAGTGCCCCAGGAGTGGTGACCCTGGGGTGCCTAAACTCACTGGGGGTGAGAGCCCACTGAGGTATGGCACATTTGCATGCACTGCACTTTCACACATTTTGAGCGCACTCACCTCTCTTTGCTCGGCTTCGGCCTTGAAAAGATGAGGAATTTTTATAATTCTGGCCGATTGTCCTGGCTGTAATGGCACACATTCACTTTATTTATTTTTTATTGTGTGTTCACTTTCCACATTTGTGTGTACACTAGGATTTCTTGGGTTATGGCGCCCTTATGAGTACCCCCCTTAAGGTCTGGGGGGGGGGCATCCCGATTCTGCACCCCCCTGCAAAACCCCTTGGGCTCTGTCTTTGGGGAGAGCCCAGCCTAGTTGTTGAAGCTCCGCACCGACACCTTGGGTGGCAGCCTAGGTGAAAGCCGGAGCACAGACTTCGCGTACCCTCGGCTTCGGCTGAGGGTTGCCTGGACGAACCTGGCTTTGGCTGCAAGTAGCCCATTTTTGTCTCGGTCCCTTGCAGGAGACATAGGCCCAGAGGGACTGGGATAGGTTTATGGGGGGCCCTTATCATATGGAGAGGGCCTGAGATAGACCGTAGCCCAGTGCATGTTTTTGTGTGGCACACTGCGCGGTTTCATTGCGAGGGTGTTGAAAGCACGCTCCTAGGACAAAAAAAAAAAGTATAAGGAGAGCCTAGTGGAGGTGAGAGTGTTGCCTCATCCTATGGACCCCACTAGCAACTATTCTGAGACTGGAGTAGCCAACGGTACCTGTTCACAGTCTGCAGTGAAGGACAAGCTGTAAGCAGAGCCGCATTCCTCAATGGACAGTGTGGACACTTATGGAAATTGTGAGTAAGCAAGGAAGGCAAGCTATATGTATAATGGCCCTGTGAAGCAGTTTATTGATGTGTACTACACACCTGGAAGATAGTCAGTCAGAAGTTACCACAGCCTGAGTGTGATCAGAATTTATACCTCAACATGAGCCTGGTATTAGGATTACAGCCACAGCTAACTGTGATGTGCCCTGTATGGATTACAATACAACCTCTGTCGTGTCAATGAACCTGTATATCTATTTTAAGGCAACTTATTACCAGTGAATGTTCCAGTTATTTATACGAACTGACTCCTCTTTATTTCCACACCTCCTTTGCACCCAAGGGAGCTGGTGTCACGAACCTCAGGGACCCTGCCTTCCCTGCTCTTAATACCCACCAAGGGCACCTCAACCAACATCTGGCAGGAGATCCCTCAACACCAGAGCGTGCTCTGAAGGAATCCGGTGCTATCCTTCCCATCACTGAATGCCGGCCCAGAGAGCTACACAAACGTGAGTACCAACTACTACACCCATTAGGCCACTGCACTCACATATTGCATCCCTGCAGTCTGGTCGCTGCATACTAACATTGGTGTCACAAACAGGATCAATTCCTACTACTGGGGTATTATTGTTAGCTTTATTACTACTGGGGGACTACGAGGAACATGATTACTAGTATGGGCATTATGGGGGATTATTACTTCTAGGTCAAAATAAGGAACATGATTACTGTTGGGGGCACTATTACCACATAGTGCACTCTGGCAGAGAAGGATTACTATTGTAGGACCGTTACAGTGGGGGAAAGGTTGCTAATCGCCCAGAAATTTCTGGACAGTCTATAAAAATAGGCAACTTTTTTCCTGTGATAAATGAGGTAACCAGTGGCTACACCCAAGAGCTACCAAAAATGATCGTGGTGCACAACCCCCGTCAGTGCCCTGTT
>JAKVIS010002164.1:0-25647 GCA_033119425.1 Bufotes viridis
CAACCTGGAAGAGCCCTTATCATTTCAGACTCCTAAATGTATTCAAACTACCTATAATAATATCACTCCAGACCAGGCGCCTAAATTAAATTCCCACCTCATTCCAGACCCACTAAACGTATTTATAAGCCTTATGTTAGACCCCAGCCCAGACCAAAGACATTGGGGGAGATTTATCAGAACTGGTGTAAAAGAAAGCTGGAAAATGAACTTCAGCGCATCCAGCGCCAGTTCTAAACGTAACACAGCTTCCTAGCTTTCTTACATTTAGACCTTTTTGCTATGCCTGAAACAGGCGTATAAAATGGCAAATGAGACGGCCCTGCTGGCCCGTCCCCTTCTCCGCCCACTTATTTAGACCAGGCGTGAGTGGGGTGAAGTCGCCGATAGCGGCGCAACTAACCGTTTCCGCCATCTGCACCTGAAATATGACTAATTGAGGTGTATTTCAGTATAATAAATTACCCCTATATGTCACTGGGTGACTGAGGCCAAAAATAGGGTAATTCCAGTAAAATTGGGTCTGTTCACCCAGGCTAAAAAAATAGTGCTTTGTGCAGAACAATATTGATGCAAAAAGGTAAATTGCAGGTTAGGCTACGTTCACATCTGCTCTTTTCATTTCCAGTATTGAGATCCGTCATATGATCTCAGTACTGAGAAAACGCTTCCGCTTTGTCCCCATTCATTGTCAATGGGGACAAAAGTGAACTGAACTGAACAGAACGGAGTTCACCAGAATGCATTCCATTCGATTTGGATGCGGAGCAAGACAATGTAAGTCAATGGTGCCGGATCCGTTTTCTTGGACATGGATAGTGTACCCATTGACTTACCATGGTTTTAGTGCTGTCATGGCTCTTTTAGAGTTAATACAACGGGATCCGTTCATGACGGATGCATTATTCTGACAGAAGCGTTTTTTTCTGATCCCAGCCGGATCCAGCATAACGCAGATGTGACAGTAGCCTAAGGCCTCATGCACATGACCGTTGTTTGATTCCGTGTCCGTTGAGCTGTTTTTCGTGCTTTTCTGCGGACCCATTGGTTTTCAATGGATCCGTGGAAAACTCGTCAAATGCACCGTTTGCCCTCCGCGTCCGTGGTCCGTGATTACTGTCCATCAAAATAATATAACCTGTCCTATTGTTGTCCGTGAAAAACGGTTCGCGGACCCATTCAAGTCAATGGGACCGTAAAAAAAATGCGAAGGCACATCCGACTGTCATCCGCGTCCGTGACCTGCATATATATTCCATTATCCTGGGTGGACATATTAAAATTACACTTTTTCTGGCAAACCACGGAAACACAACGGAACCAAAAACGGACACGGATCATGGAACAACAGAACCCCATTTTGCGGACTGCTTAAAACAACTGTCGTGTGCATGAGGCCTAAGTAGCAGCTGTGCTCCCTGATGGAGTTCTAGTTATAGCTAAGTGGGTGGACATTTAGAATAGTAAGGTGACAGCATGCCTGGCAGGTCCTCCCCAGATCCTTCTGTTCTCTGGGGTAATAAACCACAAATGTTCTGCAGTAACAAAGCAGCACACTTGGCCGTATTAAACTATATTTATCAGAGGCTGAAAGTTCATAGGGAGGTTCTGTCAGCCAACAAAATAATACACGTCATCCATGATCATTCCTTAGAAATACAAATAAAACCAATAAAGTGCATTATAAAAATAGAATTAAAACCAATACCGTGCCTCTATGAATAGAAAACCGATTTCGCCACTTCCTTCAATCAATGAACATAAAGATATGTATACAGGGGCGTAGTTAACAGCTCATGGGCCCTGGTGCAAGAGTTCAGCTTGGGCCCCCCTTCCCTCAGTGCTTTGTGTGTCTTCTTATGCGGCACAAGGGTCTTTGGGCCCCCTCAGGGTCCTGGGCCCGGTAGTGACTGCTACCTCTGCACCCCTGTATGTATATAAACATGTCACTAACTTACATAAAAATAGATAAATCATTAGTTATTGTCTTTTCCTGAGATTTATCCCAAATGTGTGTGTATATGATCTTGAAGCCAACTATTTTTGGGGGGGACCATTTTAAAGATATTTCGAGAACAGAGGAGCCCTCATAGCTGTAGATTAAAAGGCTAAAAAAATAGTACTTTGTGCCGGTCAATATTGTTGCAAAAAAGGTAAATTGCAGGTTAGGCTACTTTCACATCTGTGCTTTTCCCTTCCGGTATTGAGATCCGTCATATGATCTCAGTACTGGAGAAAAACGCTTCCGTTTTGTCCCCATTCATTGTCAATGGGGACAAAACTGAACAGAACAGAGTGCACCAGAATGTACTCTGTTCGGTTGGGATGCGGAGTAAGACGGATCCGGCATGATCCTCACAATGCAAGTCAATGGTGCTGGATCCAGTATATGATCTTGAAGCCAACTTTTTTTTGGGGGGAACATTTAACCACCTGAGGACCGCCTAACGCACGGATGCGTCCGGCGGGCGGTCCTCTTACTCTGGGTCGACGCATCGGTGCGTCATCTCGCAAGGCGCGAGATTAGCTGTGAACGCGTGCGCGTTCACAGTGGTGCGCGTCTCGGTAGTTATGCTGTAGATGCGAAATAAATCGCATCAAAGATGTATATCAGACGCTGTTTTGTTAACAGCGTCTGATATAGCTGCTATCTGGTCCTCTGGTGGTCCCATTTGCTGGGATCGACCACCAGAGGACCAGGTAGCTATGAAAAAGTGGCACCAAGCACCACACTTCAACCCCCCCCCCCCTTTCCCCGTCACTTATTAACCCCTTGATCACCCCATATAGACTCCCTGATCACCCCCCTGTCACTGATCACCCCGCTGTAAGGCTCCATCCACATGTCCACATGTGTTTTGCGGATCCGCAAAATACGGACACCGGCAATGTGCTTTCCGCATTTTGCAGATCCGCACATTGCCAGAACTATATAGAAAATGCATTTTCTTGTCCGCAATTCCGGACAAGAATAGGACATGTTCTATATTTTTGCGGAACGGAAGTGCAGACCCGGAAGTGCGGATCCGCAATTCCGGATCCGAGCAGGACAAAGTCTGTCCCCATAGAAATTAATGGGTCCACAATTCCGTTCAGCAAACAGAATTGCGGACGTGTGAATGGGGCATAAGGGTCCCTTATCACCGCCAGTTAGTTAGCTACTTGTTAGGTAGCTAGCGCCCAGCCCACCGCACCGCAGTCACTGATTTTGGCAGAGATTCTTTCATCCACATGATCGATGCAATGTCGTTCATTTTTTTTTTTTTTCAGCGCAGAGGCTGAACGGAAAAATATCTCATTACCCGTATGCTCAATATAAGGAGAATCGCAGAAACTCCTAATGCTGGCCATACGTAATGATTATGGAGACCTCAAATGCCAGGACAGTATAAATACCCACATGTGACCCCATTTTAGAAAGAAGACACCCCAAGGTATTCCGTGAGGGGTATGGTGAGTTCATGTAAAATTTTATTTTTTGTCACAAGTTAGTGGAATATGAGACTTTGTAAAAAAAAAAATATATCAATTTCCGCTAACTTGTGCCAAAAATGTATTTTTTCTGTGAACTCGCCATGCCCCTCACGGAATACCTTGGGGTGTCTTCTTTCCAAAATAGGGTCACATGTGGGTATTTATACTGCCCTGGCATTTTAGGGGTCCTAAAGCGTGAGAATCCAAATGTGTAAAAATGCCCTGTGAAATCCTAAGGCCCCTTTCACACGAGCGAAGTTTTCCGTGCGGGTGCAATGCGTGAGGAGGACGCATTGCACCCGCACTGAATCCTGACCCATTCAGTTCTATGGGGCTGTGCACATGAGCGGTGATTTTCACGCATCACTTTTGCGTTGCGTGAAAATCGCAGCATGTTCTATATTCTGCGATTTTCACGCAACGCAGGCCCCATAGAAGTGAATGGGGATGCGGGAAAATCGCAATCATCCGCAATCATGTGCGGATGCGTTGCGATTTTCCCGCATGGTTGCTAGGATACGATCGGGATGGGGACCCGATCGTTATTATTTTCCTTTATAACATAGTTATAAGGAAAATAATCGCATTCTAATTACAGAATGCAATGTTCCCGGGCTTTAAAGGGTTAAAAATAATAAAGAGTTAACTTACCTTCTCCCATTATGCACGCAGAGCCCCAGAACGTCGTCTCTTGATAGTTTGGCTGCTTGAGGACCTGTGGTGACGTCACAGGGTCACATGGTCCAATCATAGAAGCATTTGAGTGGACCATGTGACCCATGTGATCCTGTGACATCACGGCAGGTCCTTCATCGAACAACAGATGTTCGATGAAGGACCTGCCGTGATGTCACAGGATCACATGGGTCACATGGTCCACTCAAATGCTTCTATGATTGGACCATGTGACCCTGTGACGTCACCACAGGTCCTCAAGCAGCCAAACTATCAAGAGAGACGACGCTCTGGGGCTCTGCGCACAATGGGAGAAGGTAAGTTAACTCTTTATTATTTTTAACCCTTTAAAGCCCGGGAACATTGCATTCTGTAATTAGAATGCGATTATTTTCCTTATAACTATGTTATAAAGGAAAATAATTACACATACAGAATACTCATCCCGAAACCAGACTTCAGTGATGAAGTCTGACTTGGTCTGGGTACCAAGCATGCGGATTTTTCACGCGCGTGCTCAACGCACTACAAACGTTAGCACACGCTGCGAAAAATCGCGGCGATTCCCGCAACGCACCCAGCATCTTATCCGGGCGTCAAACATGACGCCCGTGTGCAAGAGGCCTAAAGGTACTCATGGGAATTAGGGCCCCTTTGCGCATCTTGGCTGCAAAAAAGTGTCACACATGTGGTATCGCCGTACTCAGGAGAAGTAGGGCAATGTGTTTTGGGGTGTATTTTTACATATACCCTGCTGGGTGAGAAATATCTCTGTAAATTGACAACTTTGTATAAAATGTTTTAAAAAGTTGTCATTTACAGAGATATTTCTCTCACACAGTATGGGTATATGTAAAAATACACCCCAAACACATTTAGCCCCACCCAAAATTCCGGAACAGTAAACACACCCCACAAATGACCCCATTTCGAAAGTAGACACCCCAAGGTATTCACTGAGGGGCATAGTGAGTCTGTGGGAGAATTTTTTTTTTTGCCAGAAGTTAGCAGAAATGGAAACTTTATTATTATTTTTTTTCCTCAGAAAGTGTCATTTTCCGCTAACTTGTGAAAAAAATGAAATGATACATGAACTCACCATGCCCCTCCGCGAATACTTTGGGGTGTCTTCTTTCTAAAATGGTGTCATTTGGGGGTATTTATACTATCCTGACATTCTAGCACCTGAAGAAACATGACAGGTGCTCAGAAAGTCAGAGCTGCTTCAAAATGCGGAATTCACTTTTTTGCACCATAGTTTGTAAACGCTATAACTTTTACCCAAACCAATAAATATACAGTTATTGGACTTTTTTTTATCAAAGATATGTAGAACAATAAATTTTGGGAAAAACAACAGAAAGTGAAAAATGTCATTTTTTTGCAAAAATTTCGGTCGTTTTTGATTAACAGCAAAAAAAGTAAAAATGTCAGCAGCAATTATTTACCACCAAATGAAAGCTCTATTAGTGAGAAGAAAAGAAGGTAAAATTCATTTGGGTGGTAAGTTGCATGACGGAGCAATAAACGGTGAAAGTAGTGTAGTGCGGAATTGTAAAAAGTGGCCTGGTCATTAAGGGTGTTTAAGTTAGGGGGGCTGAAGCGGTTAAAAAATATTTAGAGAAGAGAGGAGCACTTATAGCACAGAAGGACTCAGTTATGCAGCACCATGTTCTATATTGTCCATGTTACACACAGTCCTTGCCCGTTCGAAATGAATGGGGCTGCGTGATAAACGGAAGGCATCCGGATGCAATTTGTTTTTCGCTGTTTCTTGCAAGAAGGTGTTTACTGACGCATGTGAAAAATGGATGTAACGGTTCCTTCAGTGCCGGGACTGAAAATCTGTTCATTCACCTGAATGGGGATTGCAGAAATCTATGGGTTTGCCACCTCATTCAAATGAATGGAACTGCAGGAAATTCTGCAACAAAATTTGCTGCGCGTGAAGGCAGCCTAAAATGGATGCATCCCGGAGGGAAAAAGTATTTACTGAACAGACCCTGACACAATCAGGGTCTCATGTGGAAGAGGCCTACAAGTTTCAGCAGGTGACAGATCCTCTTTAAAGTAGAAAACAACGTGGAAACAAAAGGCTAAGTAAAAGACTAAGTAAAAATTTGCTAAATTTGCAAATGGTAAAATGTTTCTCTCCGGAAATTCTACTACACCGTTGGCATTTCCTAATACACCTAGGACACGATAGGGGCCTCGGGAGGAGGTGCACGTTGCACAAGCAAATAATAAACCGCAGTGTGGTGGTTGTGTACGTCTTCCTCATAAGATGCTGGGAAAATAATGACATAATCCCCAGCAGGATGTGTCTCATGGTGCTACGTTACTTAATCATTACAAGTGATTTATATAACGCTGACATTCTCCCTACCAGTGCATTTGGGTATGTACATTATAGAAGGACTACAAGTCAATAAGTCAGTTTGGAACCACATTGGTTTACCAATGGAGAAACGCAGGCGTTTGCTATATGACTTTGCTATATGCAACACCTCCATTTGCAATGTGCCGGCCTGCAGGGGAGGCGTGGTGGCTGGAGAGGATGGGGTGGTGGCGGTGGCAATGGGGTGGTTGTAGTCCTCACGGTGGCTAATCCCTCTCCCTGTAGCGCTTCCATGTGGAAAATCTGCATAAACTATACTGCCATGTGTATATAGCCTTATAACAATATAGGGTCTTGTCAGCAAGAAGAGGTACAGGGCCGATGGTATGAAAGCCTTTACGCTAGGCCTACACAACGACCTGATTCGCGCAACACATAGGATACAACTACACTACAATATGTGTCGCGCGACATTCATGTCGCACCAATGTTGCATGACAATTTTTATAATGATAGTCTATGGTGTCGCACTTTAGCCTTGAATTGATTGAAATGCCGCCACTCCCCTGCTCTGCAGTTAATTTTAGGCCCCATTCACACGTTCTCAATTCTGTTCCGCACTTTGCGGAATGGAATTGCGGACCAATTCATTTCTATGGGGACACACTATGTCCCGCCCGGATCCGTAATTGCGGATCTGCACTTCCGTTACGCAAAAAAATAGAACATTGCGGACAAGAATGGGCATTTTCTAAGAGAGTGACGGCGATGTGCGGTCCGCAAAATGCGGAACGCACATTGCAGGTGTCCGTGTTTTGCAGATCCGCAAAACACGCACGGGCGTGTGAATGGTGCCTTATAATGAAGCTGAAGTTATTGTGTAAGACTCACTGTCTCCCTCCTGCTGCTCATGTTGGGCAGCAAGTTGCTATGGCAACAGGACGCTTTACTACAGAAGAGACAGCAGATGTATTTAAACTGAAGATTGACGATTGACACTCTCCCTTTCCTGTAGCTGTGCAGATGGGGCTGGGCGCATGCGCTGTTGAGAGAGCTGGACTCCAAGATCAACAATGCTTTATCATTTGTACGGTCGCACCTCCTGATTTCCATCTAGGGTTGTTATATATGGGTGTTATTATATACTAATATAATATATAATGGCCAGTGAATACCAGCCGTCAACGAATAGGACATGTCTGGACATTAAAAATGGGTTAAAAATGCCTTTCAGGAGTTAAAAATAAATAAATAATAATAATTTATTTATTTATATATGTATTTACCGCATCTACTTGAACAAGCTGACACTCAGTCTGCGCTGGTAGGACCTAACGCTTCCAGCGTCATATGTGACGTCATGACGTTGGGAGAGTACTTCCTGTGCTCAAGTGGATGAGGTATTTTATTTTTTAGCACCCTGCAAAATCAGTGACTAATTTAGAGTGGGTGCACTACTGGGGGCACTATTGGGGGATTTTATATAGAGGGTGGATCTGTGGGGGACCATATATATACTGGGGCATATACTATGGAGGGCATTATAGACCCTGGGATTATTACAGAGGGATCATTATAGATACTGGGGGCACTGTGGGGTGTACTGAGGGCACTGCAGGTGTTGAAATGCTAAAAAAAGATTAAAAAGATAATTCTTCAGTTTTTATGACAGATGCAAAACGTCCATTAAAATAGATGCACACATAGATGCAGAATGGCCATGAAAAACTGACAGTGTGTCTGTTTTTAATGGCCATTTTTCCCCCCACGAATGTATGCAAGTAGCCTTAGGGCCTACAGGCGTCATAGACAATCTCTCTTGGGACCCTCTTAAAATTTATGATTGGGCTCAGGCCATCCAAATACCACATAGTTGCCCATTCATCTAAATGGCTGCCATGTAATTCTACATTTGTCCAGCATTTCTATTTTTTCCACTGAATGATACCCAAGAGTACTTCCTGCCATATGTGCCAACGTGCCTATCATTAACCAAGCATACACCATGAAAATGTCTTGTCAGATGTTTGGGTGGTATAAATGTATTGAAAAGCACGGTTAAGGCCTCTTTCACACTTGCGTTCTGAGGATCCGGCGGGCACTTCTGGGGCCCGATCGGAACTGCTGCTGCGCATGCGCAGAGCTAAACGTCGGATCCGGCGATGCGCCAAATTGACGTTTAGCTTAATGCCGGATCCGGATTAATGCACTTCAATGGCCATTAATTCCGGATCCGGCGTTACGGCATGTCTTCCGGATTTTTGGACGGAGACAAATCAACAGCATGCTGCGGTTTTTCAACGTCCAAAAACGTTCACATACTGAACGGAAGACATCCTGATGCATCCTGAACGGATTGCTCTCCATTCAGGATGCATTAGGATTATCCTGATCAGTATCTTTCCGTCCTAGAGCCCAGAGGCTTTAGGACGGAAAGCAAAAACGCATATGTGAAAGGGGCCTTACCAAACTATTTATCACAAGGAGCCCCAAGGGTGAACCTTCCATTGTGCCAGGTAGAGTTCAACAAGTACACGGTGCCTCACCTTGAAGTGGCATGTGAACATGTCCTTAGGCCCCATCTTAGGCCCCTTTCAAAGAGCAAGTTTTCCGCGCGGGTTCAATGCGTGACATGAACGCATAGCACCCGGACTGAATCCTGACTCTTTCATTTCAATCAGTCGGTGTACATGAGCATCTATTTTATGCATCAGTTTTGTGTTGCATGAAAAACGCAGCATGTTCTATATTCAGCAATTTTCACGCAGCCCTGGCCCCATAGAAGTAAATGGGTCTTCAGTGAAAAACGCATTGCACCTGCAAGCAGATGCGGACGCAATGCGTTTTTCACTGATGGTTGCTAAGAGATGTTGTTTGTAAACCTTCCGTTTTTTAATCATGCGCGTGAAAAACTCATCAAAACGCATGGCACTCGCACAGAAAAAACTGAACAACTGAACACGATCGCAGGCAAAACTGAAATAACTTGCTTGCAAAATGGTGCAAGTTTCACTGAACGCATCCGGAGCCAATCCGTCACGCTCGTGTGAAAGGGGCCTTATGGATGCATACTGTACAGCTTGCCAGGGGCTTATTACGTTTCTCCATGTGGCACAGATTATGTGAGAATCCATGAGAAAAATAAACTGGGAAAATGTACAGTACATTGTGGTGGCACGTGGAGTAACATGTGCCCAGTGGCGTAACTAGAATTCTATGGGCCCCAGGGCAAACTTTAGATCGGGCCCCCCTCCCCATAATATGTTTAAATGCGTTGTAGTACACTGCCGCTGATCACTACACAAACCCGCTGCATCTATACCATGTGTGGACTCCCCGACCCCTACAAATTAAATTATGCCCCCAATTTATAAAATATAAATGACCTGTTTTAATGTCCCTTAGGCCTCTTGCGCCGGTCTGCATACGGCGGGTCCGCAATACACAGGGCACCGGCCGTGTGCAAATCCGGAGATGCGGTGCGGAACGAAAGCATGGTACGGAACCACTACGGAGTGCTTCCGTGGGGTTCCATTCCGCAAAAAAATAGAACTTGTGCTATCTTTTTGCGGAACGGACGGTCCGCGGACCCCATGCAAGTGAATGCAAGTGCCCCACGGCAATTAGTGGTCCACAGCACGGGCCCAGCCAGCACACAATCATGTGCAAAAGGCCTTAGGGTACTTTCACACTAGCGGCAAGGAACTCCGGCAGGCTGTCGGATCCGTGCTGCCGCTAGGGCACGCGTGCCCCCGGACTACTGCTCCAGCCCCATTGACTATAATAAACGGCAAACATGCCAAGAGGCGGCCGGAATAAAAGTAGGACATGTCCTATAGTGCCTCCAGTAATATTAATGTCCCCTATTGTGTCTCTGGTAGTAATAATGTCGCCATAGTGCCCTCCAGTAATATCATCCCACTACCCCCTGTAATGTCCCTATAGTGCCCCCAGTAATGTCCTTCCACTGCCCCAGGTAATATCCCTATAGTGCCCCCAGTAATGTCCCTATAGCGCCCAGAGTAATGTCCCTATACTGCCCTAGTAATGTCCTTCCACTACCCCCAATAATATCCCTATAGCGCCCAGAGTAATGTCCCCCACTGCCCCTAGTAATGTCCTTCCACTACCCCCAATAATATTCCTATAGTGCCCCCAGTAATATCCCTATAGTATCCCCAATATTATCCCTATAGTGCCCCAGTAATGTTCACTGTACTTCATGCTGGGCCCCCATCAGAGCAACGTTCCATCCACTCGGTCCAGCATCTATCAAGCCCCATCGTTGCCCTACTAGTAGTATTCACGTGACATCCGCCTACCCTCTTAGTTTGTGAATACTACTAGTATAGCAGTACTGGGGCCTGATAGATGCCGGACCGAGTGGATGGAACACTGCTGTGATGAGCGCTCTGTAGGGGGCCCAACATGAAATACAGTGACAGCGCCGGGCCCTGGTACATGTAAGTGCATGCGCCTCATCATAGACTGCCGAGACTTATACCCTTGGCCCTTGGCCGTCTTGCAGCCTGTAATAAATAACCACACTTGACAACCATCTTGTTGGGTGAGGGTTGGTCACAGCTTTAGGCTACATGCACACGACAGTTGTTTTTTGCGGTCCGCAAAACGGGGTTCCGTTGTTCCGTGATCCGTTTTTGCTTCCGTTGTGTTTCCGTGTGTCTTCCGTTTTTTTAGCGGACATGACACAAAATATTTTACCAAAAGACAGGCTGACAATTTTTGCCAAGTGCCTGCCAAGGGATCTGCAAAAAAACGCGGACGCGGACCACAGATGACACACGGATGGCCATCCGCATTTTTTCACGGTCCCATTCACTTGAATGGGTCCGTGAACCGTTTTTCGCGGACAAGAATAGGACAGGTTATATTTTTTTGACGGACTGGAATCACAGACCACGGACGTGGAGGACAAACGGTGCATTTGCCGAGTTTTCCACGGACCCATTGAAAACCAATGGGTCTGCAGAAAATCACGAAAAACGGCACAACGGACACAGAATCAAACAACGGTCGTGTGCATGAGGCCTTATTAGTTATTTTTCTCCAACCATCCAACTCTTATAATACCAAACAAATTGCCTCGGAGTATAAGGCCTAATTCACACGTCCGCAAAATGTATCCGCATCCCATCCGCAATTTTGCGGAAGGGTTGCAGACCTATTCATTTCAAAGGGGCAGGAATGGATGTGGACAGCACACTATGTGATGTCCGCATCCGCGCTTCCGTAAAAAAATAGAACATGTCCTATTCTTGTCCGCAATTGCGGACAAGAAAAGGCATTCTCTATATAGTGCCAGCAATGTGTGGTCCGCAAAATGCGGAATGCACATTGCAGCCGTCCGTGTTTTGTGGATCCGTGTTTCTGCAAAACACACTACGGACGTGTGAATTAGACCTAAGAAGCAGTATGCCCCACAGAATTCATCCGTGGGCAAGTCCGCCTTCTTCTCCCTCTTAAATGACTCAACCGACCTCCGCTGTGACTTCTGAACAGGAGTAAATCTGAAAACGGAACACCAGCAATGAGAAGAACAATAACCTAAAAACAACGAAACAAGGGGTGGGTGGGCGGGAAGCTTTCACTGAGGTGCCGGAGAAAGAGGCTTTCCTCTGACCCTTCTTTTCTACATATGGCCACTACCACCCCTTTTAGCCAACCAGGATTGAGGGGGGTGGAGGGAAGCTTGATTACTGGAATGCCTCTTTTATCTAACAGCCTGCTCACCAGAACACCCCTGTGGGCTGTACCACTCTAACCAGGCTGCAATCCCTTCTTTAACCCTTTGTACTGCCATTCTCTCTGCAGTCAAGGACGCCTGCATTTATGCACCTGGGTGTCGTCTAAATTAGGTGCAACTGTGGCAGTCGATGCTCCTGGAGTAAGGCGGCTACGTTCACACAACGACAATTGTCGCGCGACAAATCGGGAACCACTACACTGCAACATTTGATGTCACATTAATGTCGCGCGACAATTTTTATAATGGGAGTCTATGGTGGTGTCGCATGTGCAACATGCGACATGTTGCGACTGCGACACAACAGTTGCCAAAAATCCATCCCGGATAGATTTTTTCTGAATGTCGTGTCGCAGTCGCAGCATTTCGCATGTCGCAATGCGACACCATAGACTCCCATTTTAAAATTGTCGCGCGACAATTGTCGTCGTGTGAACGTAGCCTAAAAGCTATGCCAGACCCTAGTTATTAGCCAACATTTGCGCTTATTTCCAGGCGCAAATGTAAGTAAATTTGCCGGGGCTGGAGTCCAACCCAGGCACGGCCCCTGACACGTCCCCGCCTCTGTCAGAAACGTCGCAAAACTGGCTAAGCGACAAAATATTGTTGCACTGCCGGACAATACAGAGGACTTGCGACTACTTTTACGTCTAAAACAGTCGGAGGTCCCTTAGTAAATGGGCCCCAATGGGCCTTTTATGGACAATTTGCAATACATATTTTCTTTGCTCTATAGCTGGATTGTATATCTGCAAATTTACAACCAAAGTTATTAGAAAACAAACAAAGCTGGAGTAATGGAATCATGTTGGGACCAAACACAGCCATATTACGCTAGTGATAACAATATAAAGGTGCGGAGGTTATAAAACCACAATAGACGCATTCTAGCAGCAGTAGGGCAGTAAAGCATAGGGCCAGGTCGTTGAAACCAAGCTGTTCTGCTGGCCTCTAGTGGCTATACTGTAATACTACGAAAAAATAAGCTACACAATCAGTAAAATATTAACATGTAACTGCTAAAAGAGAGGTTTTAGAGAATTCAAAGAAATCCCATATGACTTACATCTTGTAACATAGTAAACCTGAAAAAGAGACATAAGCACAATGTTCTTGCTCCTGACTGGGCCCCCTCAACCTCTGGGCCACACAGCAAATGATATGGCTGCTATAGCTATAGTTACGCCTGTGCTGCTGGATGACATCATAATAGACATTTTTGATACAGGCTGCTGGGTGACATCACAATTAACATATCTTGTACAGGCTGCTGCAGGGGCGTAGCTAACGGCTCATAGGCCCTGGTGCAAGAGTTCAGCTTGGGCCCCCCTTCCCTCAGCGCTTTATGTGTCTTTTTATGTAGTACAAAAGTCTTTGGACCCCCCTCAGGCTCCTGGTCCTGGTAGCGACTGCTACCTCTGCACCCCCTATAGCTACGCCCATGGGCTGCTGGATGACATCACAATGCACATATCTGGTGCAGGCTGCTGGATGACATCACAATGCACATATCTAGTGCAGGCTGCTGGATGACATCACAATGCACATATCTAGTGCAGGCTGCTGGATGACATCACAATGCACATATCTAGTGCAGGCTGCTGGATGACATCACAATGCACATATCTAGTGCTGGCTGCTGGATGACATCACAATACACATATCTAGTGCAGGCTGCTGGATGACATCACAATGCACATATCTAGTGCAGGCTGCTGGATGACATCACAATGCACATATCTAGTGCAGGCTGCTGGATGACATCACAATGCACATATCTAGTGCAGGCTGCTGGATGACATCACAATGCACAGATATCTGGTACAGGCTGCTGGATGACATCACAATGCACATATCTGGTGCAGGCTGCTGGATGACATCACAATACACATATCTAGTGCAGGCTGCTGGATGACATCACAATACACATATCTAGTGCAGGCTGCTGGATGACATCACAATACACATATCTAGTGCAGGCTGCTGGATGACATCACAATACACATATCTAGTGCAGGCTGCTGGATGACATCACAATGCGCATATCTAGTGCAGGCTGCTGGATGACATCACAATGCACATATCTGGTGCAGGCTGCTGGATGACATCACAATGCACATATCTAGTGCAGGCTGCTGGATGACATCACAATGCACATATCTGGTGCAGGCTGCTGGATGACATCACAATGCACATATCTAGTGCTGGCTGCTGGATGACATCACAATGCACATATCTAGTGCAGGCTGCTGGATGACATCACAATACACATATCTAGTGCAGGCTGCTGGATGACATCACAATACACATATCTGGTACAGGCTGCTGGATGACATCACAATACACATATCTGGTGCAGGCTGCTGGATGACATCACAATGCACAGATATCTGGTGCAGGCTGCTGGATGACATCACAATGCACATATCTAGTGCGGGCTGCTGGATGACATCACAATACACATATCTAGTGCAGGCTGCTGGATGACATCACAATGCACATATCTAGTGCAGGCTGCTGGATGACATCACAATGCACATATCTGGTGTAGGCTGCTGGATGACATCACAATGCACAGATATCTGGTGCAGGCTGCTGGATGACATCACAATACACATATCTAGTGCAGGCTGCTGGATGACATCACAATGCACAGATATCTGGTGCAGGCTGCTGGATGACATCACAATGCACATATCTGGTGCAGGCTGCTGGATGACATCACAATGCACATATCTAGTGGGGGCTGCTGGATGACATCACAATGCACATATCTGGTGCAGGCTGCTGGATGACATCACAATACACATATCTAGTGCAGGCTGCTGGATGACATCACAATGCACATATCTAGTGCAGGCTGCTGGATGACATCACAATACACATATCTGGTGCAGGCTGCTGGATGACATCACAATGCACATATCTAGTGCAGGCTGCTGGATGACATCACAATACACATATCTAGTGCAGGCTGCTGGATGACATCACAATGCACAGATATCTGGTGCAGGCTGCTGGATGACATCACAATGCACATATCTAGTGCAGGCTGCTGGATGACATCACAATGCACATATCTGGTGCAGGCTGCTGGATGACATCACAATGCACATATCTAGTGGAGGCTGCTCTCTACAGCTACTCTGGCTGGAATCTTCTGGAACCAGGGGGTGGAGCCAGCCCACACCCTGAGATCCAGAGAGGGCTGGGCCGGGATTGTTAACTCTGGCCTTGTCTGGCTAATGCTGGCACAACTGAATATGCAGTACATAGCATTACCATTAGAAATACTATATAACATTGCATTACAAACCAAACATTGCAGATATCTCCAGGTCTGGGCTACTGCACGTCACTGAAGACCCATAAGCCAGGAAACTATGTGGCGTCACTAGTTCTGCTCCTCCTTATTTATTTATTTTACGCACTTATATATAACGCTGACATATTCCGCGGCGCTTTACAGACATCATCATCACACTGTCCCCAATGGGGCTCACAATCTAGGGTCCCTATCAGTATGTCTTTGGAGTGTGGCTGGAAACCAGAGTACCCTCAAAAACATGAACCCAGGACCCCAGCACTGCAAGGCACCAGTGATAAAAATGTACTTCTCCCCCTATGCATTGTGTTCTATGTACTACTATAGCTTTTTGTATCGTAATAGGTCCACACACATCACTGTGGGGCTGAATATGCACTGATGGTGCTCCATATGACTATAGAGCTGCATATAAGGGTTGAGTTTTGTACTAATGTCTTAAAGGTATACTCCATTGTATTTTGGCATTGGCCCCACCTACCAGCAGTGTGGCTGCTGACCTCTCCATCTTGTTTTGGCCCCACCTGTTACTAATTTAGTCCCACCTACAATATGAATCCGGCTGTCTTGCTGCTGCTGGGGAACGAAGTGAGTATGGGGAGTTTATTTCTTTATTTATTTTACTGTCTGTGAAGGGGGCACTTCACTGGGCATATTACTGTCAGGAGGCACAGCTGGCATATTACTGTCATGGGGCACTTCACTGGGCATATTACTGTCAGAGGGCACAGCTGGCATATTACTGTCATGGGGCACTTCACTGGGCATATTACTGTCAGAGGGCACAGCTAGCATATTACTGTCAGGGGCACAGCTGGGCATATTACTGTCAGGGGGCACAGCTGTGCATATTACTGTCATGGGGCACTTCACTGGGCATATTACTGTCAGAGGGCACAGCTGGCATATTACTGTCATGGGGCACTTCACTGGGCATATTACTGTCAGAGGGCACAGCTAGCATATTACTGTCAGGGGCACAGCTGGGCATATTACTGTCAGGGGGCACAGCTGTGCATATTACTGTCAGGGGGCACAGCTGGGCATATTACTGTCAGGGGCACAGCTGGCATATTACTGTCAGGAGGCACAGCTGGCATATTACTGTCAGGAGGCACAGCTGGCATATTACTGTCAGGAGGCACAGCTGGCATATTACTGTCATGGGGCACTTTACTGGGCATATTACTGTCAGGGGGCACAGCTGTGCATATTACTGTCAGGGGGCACAGCTAGCATATTACTGTCAGGGGGCACAGCTGGGCATATTACTGTCATGGGGCACTTCACTGGGCATATTACTGTCAGGGGCACAGCTAGCATATTACTGTCATGGGGCACTTCACTGGGCATATTACTGTCAGGGGCACAGCTAGCATATTACTGTCAGGGGGCACAGCTGGGCATATTACTATCAGGGGGCACAGCTGGGCATATTACTGTCATGGGGCACTTCACTGGGCATATTACTGTCAGGGGCACAGCTGGTCATATTACTGTCAGGGGCACAGCTGGGCATATTACTGTCAGGGGCACAGCTGACATATTACTGTCATGGGGCACTTCACTGGGCATATTACTGTCAGGGGCACAGGTGGACATATTACTGTCAGGAGGCACAGCTGGCATATTACTGTCATGGGGCATTTCACTGGGCATATTACTGTCAGGGGACACAGCTGGGCATACTACTGTCAGGGGCACAGCTAGCATATTACTGTCATGGGGCACTTCACTGGGCATATTACTGACAGGGGCACAGCTGGGCATATTACTGTCAGGGGCACAGCTGGGCATATTACTGTCAGGGGGCACTTCACTGGGCATATTACTGTCAGGGGGCACAGGTTGATATATTACTGTCAGGAGGCACAGCTGGCATATTACTGTCAGGAGGCACAGCTGGCATATTACTGTCATGGGGCACTTCACTGGGCATATTACTGTCAGGGGCACAGCTAGCATATTACTGTCAGGGGGCACAGCTGGGCATATTACTATCAGGGGGCACAGCTGGGCATATTACTGTCATGGGGCACTTCACTGGGCATATTACTGACAGGGGGCACAGCTAGCATATTACTGTCAGGGGGCACAGCTAGGCATATTACTGTCAGGGGGCACAGCTGGCATATTACTGTTACTAATTTAGTCCCACCTACAATATGAATCCGGCTGTCTTGCTGCTGCTGGGGAACGAGGTGAGTATGGGGAGTTTATTTCTTTATTTATTTTACTGCCTGTGAAGGGGGCACTTCACTGGGCATATTACTGTCAGGAGGCACAGCTGGCATATTACTGTCATGGGGCACTTCACTGGGCATATTACTGTCAGAGGGCACAGCTGGCATATTACTGTCATGGGGCACTTCACTGGGCATATTACTGTCAGAGGGCACAGCTAGCATATTACTGTCAGGGGCACAGCTGGGCATATTACTGTCAGGGGGCACAGCTGTGCATATTACTGTCATGGGGCACTTCACTGGGCATATTACTGTCAGGAGGCACAGCTGGCATATTACTGTCATGGGGCACTTCACTGGGCATATTACTGTCAGAGGGCACAGCTAGCATATTACTGTCAGGGGCACAGCTGGGCATATTACTGTCAGGGGCACAGCTGTGCATATTACTGTCAGGGGCACAGCTGGGCATATTACTGTCAGGGGCACAGCTGGCATATTACTGTCAGGAGGCACAGCTGGCATATTACTGTCAGGAGGCACAGCTGGCATATTACTGTCAGGAGGCACAGCTGGCATATTACTGTCATGGGGCACTTTACTGGGCATATTACTGTCAGGGGCACAGCTGTGCATATTACTGTCAGGGGCACAGCTAGCATATTACTGTCAGGGGCACAGCTGGGCATATTACTGTCATGGGGCACTTCACTGGGCATATTACTGTCAGGGGCACAGCTAGCATATTACTGTCATGGGGCACTTCACTGGGCATATTACTGTCAGGGGCACAGCTAGCATATTACTGTCAGGGGGCACAGCTGGGCATATTACTATCAGGGGGCACAGCTGGGCATATTACTGTCATGGGGCACTTCACTGGGCATATTACTGTCAGGGGGCACAGCTGGTCATATTACTGTCAGGGGGCACAGCTGGGCATATTACTGTCAGGGGGCACAGCTGACATATTACTGTCATGGGGCACTTCACTGGGCATATTACTGTCAGGGGGCACAGGTGGACATATTACTGTCAGGAGGCACAGCTGGCATATTACTGTCATGGGGCATTTCACTGGGCATATTACTGTCAGGGGACACAGCTGGGCATACTACTGTCAGGGGCACAGCTAGCATATTACTGTCATGGGGCACTTCACTGGGCATATTACTGACAGGGGGCACAGCTGGGCATATTACTGTCAGGGGCACAGCTGGGCATATTACTGTCAGGGGGCACTTCACTGGGCATATTACTGTCAGGGGGCACAGGTTGATATATTACTGTCAGGAGGCACAGCTGGCATATTACTGTCAGGAGGCACAGCTGGCATATTACTGTCATGGGGCACTTCACTGGGCATATTACTGTCAGGGGCACAGCTAGCATATTACTGTCAGGGGCACAGCTGGGCATATTACTATCAGGGGGCACAGCTGGGCATATTACTGTCATGGGGCACTTCACTGGGCATATTACTGACAGGGGGCACAGCTAGCATATTACTGTCAGGGGGCACAGCTAGGCATATTACTGTCAGGGGGCACAGCTGGCATATTACTGTCATGGGGCATTTCACTGGGCATATTACTGTCGGGGGCAAAGCTAGCATATTACTGTCAGGGGGCACAGCTGGGCATATTACTGTCAGGGGCACAGCTGGGCATATTACTGTCAGGGGCACAGCTGGGCATATTACTGTCATGGGGCACTTCACTGGGCATATTACTGTCAGGGGGCACAGGTGGACATATTACTGTCAGGAGGCACAGCTGGCATATTACTGTCATGGGGCACTTCACTGGGCATATTACTGTCAGAGGGCACAGCTAGCATATTACTGTCAGGGGCACAGCTAGCATATTACTGTCAGGGGCACAGCTAGCATATTACTGTCAGGGGCACAGCTAGCATATTACTATCATGGGGCACTTCACTGGGCATATTACTGTCAGGGGGCACAGGTAGACATATTACTGTCAGGGGGCACAGGTGGACATATTACTGTCATGGGGCACTTCACTGGGCATATTACTGTCATGGGGCACTTCACTGGGCATATTACTGTCAGAGGACACAGCTAGCATATTACTGTCATGGGGCACAGGTGGACATATTACTGTCAGCTGGCACAGCTGGCATATTACTGTCATGGGGCACTTCACTGGGCATATTACTGTCAGGGGCACAGCTAGCATATTACTGTCAGGGGGCACAGCTGGGCAGATTACTATCAGGGGGCACAGCTGGGCATATTACTGTCAGGGGGCACAGCTGGGCATATTACTGTCAGGGGGCACAGCTGGGCATATTACTCTCAGGGGGCACTTCACTGGGCATATTACTGTCAGGGGGCACAGGTGGACATATTACTGTCAGGGGGCACTTCACTGGGCATATTACTGTCATGGGGCACTTCACTGGGCATATTAATGTCAGGGGGCACAGGTGGACATATTACTGTCATGGGGCACTTCACTGGGCATATTACTGTCAGGGGGCACAGGTGGACATATTACTGTCATGGGGCACTTCACTGGGCATATTACTGTCATGGGGCACTTCACTGGGCATATTACTGTCAGAGGACACAGCTAGCATATTACTGTCATGGGGCACTTCACTGGGCATATTACTGTCAGGGGGCACTTCACTGGGCATATTACTGTCAGGGGCAACAGGTGGGCATATTACTGTCAGGAGGCACAGCTGGCATATTACTGTCATGGGGCACAGCTAGCAAATTACTGTCATGGGGCACTTCAATGGGCATATTACTGTCAGGGGCACAGCTAGCATATTACTGTCAGGGGGCACAGCTGGACATATTACTATCAGGGGGCACAGCTGGGCATATTACTGTCAGGGGGCACAGCTGGGCATATTACTGTCAGGGGGCACAGCTGGGCATATTACTGTCAGGGGGCACAGCTGGGCATATTACTGTCATGGGGCACTTCACTGGGCATATTACTGTCAGGGGGCACAGGTGGACATATTACTGTCAGGGGGCACAGGTGGACATATTACTGTCATGGGGCACTTCACTGGGCATATTACTGTCATGGGGCACTTCACTGGGCATATTACTGTCAGAGGACACAGCTAGCATATTACTGTCATGGAGCACTTCACTGGGCATATTACTGTCAGGGGGCACAGGTGGACATATTACTGTCAGGAGGCACAGCTGGCATATTACTGTCATGGGGCACTTCACTGGGCATATTACTGTCAGGGGACACAGCTGGGCATACTACTGTCAGGGGCACAGCTAGCATATTACTGTCATGGGGCACTTCAATGGGCATATTACTGACAGGGGGCACAGCTGGGCATATTACTGTCAGGGGGCACAGCTGGGCATATTACTGTCAGGGGGCACAGGTGGACATATTACTGTCAGGGGCACAGCTGGCATATTACTGTCATGGGGCACTTCACTGGGCATATTACTGTCAGGGGGCACAGGTGGACATATTACTGTCAGGGGGCACAGCTGGCATATTACTGTCATGGGGCACTTCACTGGGCATATTACTGTCAGGGGCCCATCTGGGTATATTACTGTCAGAGGACACAGCTAGCATATTACTGTCATGGGGCACTTCACTGGGCATATTACTGTCAGGGGGCACAGCTGGGCATATTACTGTCAGGGGCACAGCTGGGCAAATTACGGTCAGGGGCACAGCTGGGCATATTACTGTCAGGGGGCACAGCTGGGCATACTACTGTCAGGGGCACAGCTAGCATATTACTGTCATGGGGCACTTCACTGGGCATATTACTGTCATGGGGCACTTCACTGGGCATATTACTGTCAGGGGGCACAGCTGGGCATATTACTGTCAGGGGCACTTCACTGGGCATATTACTGTCAGGGGGCACAGCTAGCATATTACTGTCATGGGGCACTTCACTGGGCATATTACTGTCAGGGGCAAAGCTAGCATATTACTGTCAGGGGGCACAGCTGGGCATATAACTGTCAGGGGGCACAGCTGGGCATATTACTGTCATGGGGCACTTCACTGGGCATATTACTGTCAGGGGGCACAGGTGGACATATTACTGTCAGGAGGCACAGCTGGCATATTACTGTCATGGGGCACTTCACTGGGCATATTACTGTCAGAGGGCACAGCTAGCATATTACTGTCAGGGGCACAGCTAGCATATTACTGTCATGGGGCACAGCTGGGCATATTACTATCAGGGGGCACAGCTGGGCATATTACTGTCATGGGGCACTTCACTGGGCATATTACTGTCAGGGGCACAGCTGGCATATTACTGTCAGGGGCACTTAGCTGGGCATATTACTGTCAGGGGGCACAGCTGAGCATATTACTGTCATGGGGCACTTCACTGGGCATATTACTGTCAGGGGCACAGGTGGACATATTACTGTCAGGAGGCACAGCTGGCATATTACTGTCATGGGGCATTTCACTGGGCATATTACTGTCAGGGGACACAGCTGGGCATACTACTGTCAGGGGCACAGCTAGCATATTACTGTCATGGGGCACTTCACTGGGCATATTACTGACAGGGGGCACAGCTGGGCATATTACTGTCAGGGGGCACAGCTGGGCATATTACTGTCAGGGGGCACTTCACTGGGCATATTACTGTCAGGGGGCACAGGTTGATATATTACTGTCAGGAGGCACAGCTGGCATATTACTGTCAGGAGGCACAGCTGGCATATTACTGTCATGGGGCACTTCACTGGGCATATTACTGTCAGGGGCACAGCTAGCATATTACTGTCAGGGGGCACAGCTGGGCATATTACTGTCAGGGGGCACAGCTGGGCATATTACTGTCATGGGGCACTTCACTGGGCATATTACTGACAGGGGGCACAGCTAGCATATTACTGTCAGGGGGCACAGCTAGGCATATTACTGTCAGGGGGCACAGCTGGCATATTACTGTCATGGGGCATTTCACTGGGCATATTACTGTCAGGGGCAAAGCTAGCATATTACTGTCAGGGGGCACAGCTGGGCATATTACTGTCAGGGGGCACAGCTGGGCATATTACTGTCAGGGGGCACAGCTGGGCATATTACTGTCATGGGGCACTTCACTGGGCATATTACTGTCAGGGGGCACAGGTGGACATATTACTGTCAGGAGGCAAAGCTGGCATATTACTGTCATGGGGCACTTCACTGGGCATATTACTGTCAGAGGGCACAGCTAGCATATTACTGTCAGGGGCACAGCTAGCATATTACTGTCAGGGGCACAGCTAGCATATTACTATCATGGGGCACTTCACTGGGCATATTACTGTCAGGGGGCACAGGTAGACATATTACTGTCAGGGGGCACAGGTGGACATATTACTGTCATGGGGCACTTCACTGGGCATATTACTGTCATGGGGCACTTCACTGGGCATATTACTGTCAGGGGACACAGCTGGGCATATTACTGTCATGGGGCACAGCTGGACATATTACTGTCAGCTGGCATATTACTGTCATGGGGCACTTCACTGGGCATATTACTGTCAGGGGACACAGCTGGGCATACTAATGTCAGGGGCACCGCTAGCATATTACTGTCATGGGGCACTTCACTGGGCATATTACTGACAGGGGGCACAGCTGGGAATATTACTGTCAGGGGGCACAGCTGGGCATATTACTGTCAGGGGGCACTTCACTGGGCATATTACTGTCAGGGGACACAGGTCGACATATTACTGTCAGGAGGCACAGTTGGCATATTACTGTCATGGGGCACTTCACTGGGCATATTACTGTCAGGGGGCACAGGTGGACATATTACTGTCAGGGGGCACAGCTGGCATATTACTGTCATGGGGCACTTCACTGGGCATATTACTATCAGGGGCACTTCACTGGGCATATTACTGTCACGGGCACAGCTAGCATATTACTGTCATGGGGTACTTCACTGGGCATATTACTGTCAGGGGCACAGCTAGCATATTATTGTCAGGGGCACTTCACTGGGCATATTACTGTCAGGGGCACAGCTAGCATATTACTGTCATGGGGCACTTCACTGGGCATATTACTGTCAGGGGCACAGCTAGCATATTACTGTCAGGGGCACAGCTAGCATATTACTGTCATGGGGCACTTCACTGGGCATATTACTGTCAGGGGCACAGCTAGCATATTACTATCAGGGGGCACAGCTGGGCATATTACTGTCAGGGGGCATAGGTGGACATATTACTGTCAGGAGGCACAGCTGGCATATTACTGTCATGGGGCACTTCACTGGGCATATTACTGTCAGGGGGCACAGGTGGACATATTACTGTCAGGGGGCACAGCTGGCATATTACTGTCATGGGGCACTTCACTGGGCATATTACTGTCAGGGGCCCATCTGGGCATATTACTGTCAGAGGACACAGCTAGCATATTACTGTCATGGGGCACACTGGGCATATTACTGTCAGGGGCACAGCTGGGCATATTACTGTCAGGGGCACTTCACTGGGCATATTACTGTCAGGGGGCACAGCTGGGCATATTACTGTCAGGGGCACAGCTGGGCATATTACTGTCAGGGGCACAGCTAGCATATTACTGTCATGGGGCACTTCACTGGGCATATTACTGTCAGGGGGCACAGGTGGACATATTACTGTCAGGGGCACTTCACTGGGCATATTACTGTCAGGGGCACAGCTAGTATATTACTGTCATGGGGCACTACACTGGGCATATTACTGTCAGGGGGCACAGCTGGGCATATTACTGTCAGGGGCACAGCTAGCATATTACTGTCAAGGGGCACTTCACTGGGCATATTACTGTCAGGGGGCACAGGTGGACATATTACTATCAGGGGCACTTCACTGGGCATATTACTGTCACGGGCACAGCTAGCATATTACTGTCATGGGGCACTTCACTGGGCATATTACTGTCAGGGGCACAGCTAGCATATTACTGTCATGGGGCACTTCACTGGGCATATTACTGTCAGGGGCCCAACTGGGCATATTACAGTCAGAGGACACAGCTAGCATATTACTGTCATGGGGCACTTCACTGGGCATATTACTGTCAGGGGGCACAGCTGGGCATATTACTGTCAGGGGCACACTGGGCATATTACTGTCAGGGGGCACAGCTAGCATATTACTGTCATGGGGCAATTCACTGGGCATATTACTGTCAGGGGGCACAAGTGGACATATTACTGTCAGGGGCACTTCAATGGGCATATTACTGTCAGGGGGCACAGCTGGGCATATTACTGTCAGGGGCACAGCTAGCATATTACTGTCATGGGGCAATTCACTGGGCATATTACTGTCAGGGGGCACAAGTGGACATATTACTGTCAGGGGCACTTCAATGGGCATATTACTGTCAGGGGCACAGCTAGTATATTACTGTCATGGGGCACTTCACTAGGCATATTACTGTCAGGGGGCACAGGCGGACATATTACTGTCAGGGGCACTTCACTGGGCATATTACTGTCAGGGGCACAGCTAGCACATTACTGTCAGGGGCACAGCTAGCATATTACTGTCATGGGGCACTTCACTGGGCATATTACTGTCAGGGGCACAGCTAGCATATTACTGTCAGGGGCACTTCACTGGGCATATTACTGTCAGCGGCACAGCTAGCATATTACCGTCAGGGGGCACAGCTGGGCATATTACCGTCAGGGGGCACAGCTGGGCATATTACTGTCAGGGGGCATAGGTGGACATATTACTGTCAGGAGGCACAGCTAGCATATTACTGTCATGGGGCACTTCACTGGGCATATTACTGTCCTGGGCACAGCTGGGCATAGTACTGTCAGGGGTCACATAACTGGCCATAACTACTGTGAGAGGGCACATATCTGGCATAACTAA
>JAKVIS010002165.1:0-25087 GCA_033119425.1 Bufotes viridis
ATGAATTGGTTAATTTGAATCAGTTCATTCAAATGAACCGATTCTTCTAATTAATTGCTGAGTCGGCTGACAAGTAAGTGAACCGAAGGTCAGGAGCGTCTGATCCGCACTGCCCTTACTCGCCCCCGGCAAACACAGCTCTGCACCCCCAACAGCCAACATGAGTCACCCCTGCTGTACCCTCTGCTGCACTGTATACCACATCCAAGGGGTGCACTGGGTCCACAGCTTGGGGCCCCCCTCCCCAGTGTATAGAACAGTTCTTCAGCCCCCACCTGACTGATCACAGGAGGCTGTACCCTCCTCTATATCTGGTCTGGACACCCAGCAGGCACTAACTTGTCAGCAGCGGGAGACACAGAGCTGCAGAGAGGAGCAGCTCCTGGTAGGGAGGTGACACACAATTCTTTTAACTCAAAAAATCGAATGAGTCTACTAACTAAGTAGGATCATTTGATTCTTTTAACTAGTAGACTCATTAGATTCTTAGACTCCATGTAGTGTAGTGCTTGTGCTTCAGATCTGTTAGGTCAGTGTTTCCCAACCAGTGTGCCTCCAGCTGTTGCAAAACTACAACTCCCAGCATGCCTGAACAGCCAAAGGCTGTCTGGGTATGCTGGGAGTTGTAGTTTTGCAACATCTGGAGGCACACTGGTTGGGAAACACTGTGTTAGGTTGCAGGGTGGGGAGGGGCAGGGCTGGCAGAAGCCTCTAGGAACATATTACACAAGACCTGCTGCTAGAGTCTCTGCTATTTATTCTACTGAGTCTGACTGAGCTGTTTCAAATGGATCAGCTCAGTCAGATGAATCGACTCCTCTAATTCAGTGAAAGGAATCAATTCAAAAGAACGATTCGTTCATGGACCGGACATCACTATTTATTACAGTTCTGAGAGAGACAGCAGTGTTATTGCTGTGCTCTCTCACTTCCATTTGTCACCTTACATTAGATAATTAGTTAGTTAGTTTAAATATATAATACAGATAGTTAGTGGGAGATAGTCAGTGTAGGTTAGAAAGTGATATAGTGTAGCTGTAGGTTCTGCTGTCCATGCATACATGCTACATACATAGTGCTGTATGTATGTATGCATGTATGCTACATACAGTACATACATACATAGTGCTGTGATGTCACAAGTTCACAACAATACATAGTGCACCAATCACTAATATGTAGTCAGACCTATTAAAATGTGAAGTTTCACGTATTGTGCCAAAATATTTGCATCATTAGTGCCGATTTGCTCAATCACGAATATATTGGAGCACTCTATCTGCATATAAAGCTATTGTAAAGTTCTGCCATGCCAACCATTTTCTCCAGTCTCATTAAACTTCAAGCAGTTTGAAAAATGTAGCTATAGTGACCCACGCCTGTATTGCGCGTGCATTATGCGAATATTACATTGCCGATTTTTGCAATCTAGAAAATAATAGCGAATTCGCAAATATATGACGAATATTGTACCAAATATTCGCAAAATATCGCAAATTTGAATGTTACCCCTGCTGCTCATCACTATTGCTGAACCACTCAAGAACATTCACGGAGTTGATCCTAAGCCACTTCTGTGTTTAATAGGCATGTGTGCTTAGTGTAGATGTGTTGCTGAAATGTAAACCTTTTGCTTAATCTGAGTTTCCAGAGCACTCTGGATCAGGTTTTCATTAAGAATATCTCTGTGCCTTGCTCCATTCAGCTTTCTCTCAACTAGGGATGAGCAAACCCGGAGCTGAATTTTCGAGTTTGTACCAATCATTACGGTGTCCAGGCACCTGAACACGGACTTTGCTGTGAGGTCCGTGTTCGGGTTCGGTGTTGGGATAATAAATAAAGCTTGTTGAAAGGCTGCAACACAGAAAATCAACAAGCTTTTCAGATGTGGACACTTTGAAGCCATCACAGTAATGCCTAGAATTAGGCATGGCTGTGATTGGCCTGAGCAGCACGTGACCCTGCCTGCATAAATGCCGTATCACGTGTTGCACCGTGATTCTGCTCTAACTAGTGTAGGTACAGGACACTGCAGGGACAGTGTTCGGCTTGTAATCTGACTGATAGTTCTGTGATTGACCTATAGGCATTTTTTGTGTGTGTAATACAACACATCTGCACCAGTGACACAGAAATACAATACTTAATTGGGCTATTAATTCTGTGGGTGAACTGTAGCTATTTTTGGGGTGCAATACAGCTCCTTTGCACCAGTGACAAAGAAATACAATACATAATCTGGCTGTTAATTCTGTCAGTGACATACACCCATTTTGGGATTTCCAAGCACCTCCTTTGCATCTGTCACACTGTAATAGAATTGTTAATCGGTCTGTTAATTCTGCCTGTGACATAAACCCATTTTTGGATTGCAAAAAAACTCACTTGCATCATGACACATAAATAAAATAGTTAATCAGTCTGTTAATTCTGTGAGTGAAATAAACCCATGTTGGGGTTTCCAAAAACCTTGTTTGCATCAGTCACACTGTAATAGAATAGTTAATCAGTCTGTTAATTCTGTTGGTGATTTAAACCAATTTTTTGGTGCGTAAAACACCTCCTTTGCACCCTTGACACAAAAACATAGTTGTTTGTCTGTCTGTCAATTTAGTGCATGAAATACACCCATTTTTTTGGGTGCAAAATATTTCCTTTTCAGCCTTGATACAGAAATATAGTTCCACCAATTCGCTCATCCCCAATGATGATGAAACTGCAGTGTGCAGACGGGCAAGGATGGCAGGGATGAGGAGTGGGTGGAAGATGATGTGGAGGATGATGAGGTCCTTGACTGGCCGTAGCCAGTACGCCTGCTACTGCCCACCGCGCAAAAGCATAGAGCACACCAAAGCCAGCTCAAAGGAGTTCCCTGGCATGGCAGTTCATCAGGCAATGTTCTGACGACAAGACTCGGGTGGTTTGCACGATGTACAGTTAGAGCCTGAAGAGAGGCATACACGTTATAAACCTAAGCACCACCTGCATGACCAGGCATCTAAATGTAAAGCATGAGCTGCAGTGGAGTAGACACCTGAAAAACCATAAAAGATCTGAGGCTCCTCCTGCTGCCTCTTCTGCTGCGGTCTCAACCTCTTCCTCCCACTCTCAAATAACAGGGCCACCTGTGCAACATGCCGGGCCACAGGGGCAACACGTGAGGTTACGGTGGTCCGATAAGGGTTGTAGTTAATTTACTCACGGTTAGCAGAGCCTCCCTGGGCCGGCAGTGCAGTGGATGGGAAGAAAGCACTAAATCCTCTGGGGCACCCTCTATTGCAGGGAACATTAGACAGATGGTGGTTGCGGTGCCCTTGATGGTATAGGTATTTAAGGTGCATTGGTGGCTGGGCCCCTGTGTTCGTGACGCCAGCACTGTAAGGTGCAAATGTTGAGAGTTGTAGAAAGGATAAGATGTCAGTTGTAATAAACAACAATTGAACATGTACTAAATCAATAGTCTCAGGACGGTTGTTACAGTTCATTTGTATATCAAAAGCAATAATCCTGATTTGGCTGTAACTACTTAATACATATCTGGCAATTGTCATTTGAGGAGTTCTCAAATGCTGTTACTTTATAGGCAAAGAATTCGTAAATCTGCTTTAAGTCCACATTCTAGCACTCGGGTATTGAGTATAATGATTTCCTATTTATCTCGAGCAATCCAATAAGTGCATTCTCCCTCGTGGCAGGCAAACTCTCTGACTGCTACATTATTTGATGCAGGATGCTCTCCTGAAATATTCAGGTTCACTATGCTCCCAAAAGGCATTAAGTGAAAAGAGGACAATTCTGCGCCCTAAATATCCAGTTGTGTCCAGGTACCTTTAAGTTCCTCCTGGTCACTGGTGCTTGTGAAGTCCCGTGGCTACAGTCAGGTCTAATCTTCACTAGACTTGCTTAATATATTAATACCATAAATTGCAAATACATTAAATAAGTAGGCAGATGTTTAAAGTGTCCCTTTTACACACATATGTGGGACGCTGCACCTGCCTCCCCGCAAAGTGAGGAAGTGACAGCACCACCACCACCAGTGTCACCGAACATTTCCACACCGTCCCATGGAAGCGTTCAGCTCTTCATCCCCCAAACACTAGAGGGAAATAGGAAGTACCCCCCTAACCATGGCCTTTGAAATGCTGTCATTCTGTCTGGTGGACACAGACAGTTTTAAAAACCTTCTGGTGGTGGCTGTCCCACAGTAAGTGGTTCCCAGCTGCCACTACTTTTCCAGGCAGGCCTGCCCTACATGAACAACTGGCAGACAAAATCAGGTGAGTGCTGCACAACGCCATCAATGGCAAGGTCCACATAACCATGTGGAAACGTGGACCAGTAAGCACGTGCAGGGAAGTTATATTTCCTTAACTGCACACTGGATAAATGTAGTGGCGACTGGGCCTGAGGCGGAAAGCGGTTTGTGCTGAATTTGGTTGTGCTGTGGTTCCTGAAAAATTACCCCGAGATGTCAGAGCTGCTGTAGAAAGTGCGGGACGTCTATGCGTGCTTTCGGCGTTCTCACCCTGCTGCTGCTCACTTGTCTGCGCTGCAGCGTGACTTCTTCCTTCCTGCTCACAACCTCATATGTGATGTACCCACAAGGTGCACAACTCCACCTTGCACATGCTGGAGAGCAGCTGTGTGAGCAGTAGTAGGCGAAAGTGAAGTTCCAGCTGCAGCACGAGTGAGTTAGTCTGCGGAACAGCACCACTTCACCACCAACGAGTGGGCCTCCATGCGGGACGTGTGTGCCGTGTTGCACCATTTTCAGTACTACACCAACATGGTCAGCGCTGATGACGCTATCAATGGAGCATGGCAGGGGGAATATAGAGGACACAGACAATACACCTCCCACCGAAGACAGCTTGTCTTTGCCTCTGGGCAGCCTGGCACACATGAGCGAGTACATGCTGCAGTGCTTGCACAATGTCCGCCAAGTTGCCCTGATTGTTACCAGTGCTGATTACTGGGTGGCCACCCTGCTGGATCCCCGCTTCAATGGCAAAGTGCAGTCCTTAATTCCATCACTGGAGCGTGATCGGAAGATGCATGAATACAAGGGCACGCTGATAGACCCATTATTGATGGCGTTCCCACCTGACAGTGGAGACGGAAGCCATCAACGCAGCTGGGGCACCGGCACTACCTCATAAGGCAGGGTTATCAGGGTCAGATTGGCCCACCAGGGAGCTCGGGAAATCCTTGGTGGGCCCCCGAACCAGGAAGTGAGCTTCCTTGCTTAGCTGTCTGCGATAAGCCCCTCCTACAGTACACAGTTGGATGCATGCTGCCTGTGATTCATCCTAAATGAGAAGGAGGGCTCCACGCCAGTGCTGATTCATGGGTACTGACAAGTTTTGTGCAATTAGCAATTCTAGTCAGTAAGGTTGTTTCTACACGATCGGATTTTCATAAAATCGCGACAAAAGAACATGGCATTTTTCCAGAATTTTATGTAAATTAGATCATGTGGAAACAGCCTTACTGTGACCAGGAGTGCTGATTGGTCTAAAATCTGTCAGTTAATAGCACTAACAGCCTCTTCTCCAATGAGGCAGCTCTGCTATAAGGACTGTTGCCTGTGTGATCAGTCTGGAGCCCAGCCCTGTTGGAGCCTGGCTCAGGACTAGTGTTGGGCGCGAATATTTGAATTGCGGATATTAATTGCAAATATTGGCACTTTGAGAATTTGCGAATATTTATAATATAGTGATATATATTCTTGCTTGTGGGCCAATGAGAAGGCTGCAATGTCTTTGTCTGAGCTTACCAACATCCCTAGCAACCAATAGGAAAGTTGCCTACCCCTTTAGTACATAAGAACCTCCACAGCAGCCACTGTATGCAGCATTTTGCTGATCCAAGAGAGATAGCAGTGTTATTGCTGTGCTCTCTGCTTTCCTGTGTCATGACATTAGATAGGTAGTTAGTTAGTTAGTGTGTGTATATATATATATATATATATATATATATATATATATTATATATATATATATATATATATATATATATTATAGATAGTTAGTGGGAGATGTGTACGTTAGATAGCGATATAGTGTAGCTGCTGCTGTTCTGCTATCTATACATACATGCTACATCCATAGTGCTGTATGTATGTATGCTACATACATACATACATACATAGTGCTGTGATGTCACAAGTTCACAACAATACTTAGTGCACCAATCACTAATATGTAGTCAGACCTGTTAAAATGTGGAGTTGCACATATTGCTCCAAAATATTTGCATCTTTAGTGTCGATTTCACAATTGCGAATATATTGGAGCAATTTATCTGCATATAAAGCTATTGTAATGTTCTGCCATGCCAACCATTTTCTCTAGTTTCAGGAAACTTCTAGCAGCTTGAAAAATATAGCTATAGTAACGCATGTCTGTATTTAGCGCTCATTACGCAAATATTACATTGCCAATTTTTCGCAATCAAGAAAATAATCTCGAATTAGCGAATATATGACGAATATTCTACCAAATATTGGTGAAATTTCGCAAATTCGAAAATTGCCCCTGCCGCTAATCACTACTGGGGACACAACTAGCAACAAAGAGGGCCATGAGTTGAGGAAGGAACATACATGTATTGTAATTGGTTTAACCACTTCAGCCCCCCTAGCTTAAACACCCTTAATGATCAGACCACTTTTTACAATTCTGCACTATACTGCTTTCACCGTTTATTGCTCGGTCATACAACTTACCATCCAAATGAATTTTGCCTCCTTTTCTTCTCACTAATAGAGCTTTCATTTGGTGGTATTTCATTGTTGCTGACATTTTAACTTTTTTTTCTATTAATAAAAAAAAAATGCAATAAGTGTATATTTATTGGTTTCGGTAAAAGTTGTAGCGTTTACAAACTATGGTGCAAAAAAAAAAAATATCTCTGTAAATGACAACTTTTTAAAAAAATGTATACAAAGTTGCAAATTTACAGAGATATTTCTCTCACCCAGCATGGGTATATGTAAAAATACACCCCAAAACACATTGCCCTACTTCTCCTGAGTACGGCGATACCACATGTGTGACACTTTTTTGCAGCCTAGGTGCGCAAGGGGCCCAAATTCCAATGAGTACCTTTTAGGAGGGCATTTTACGCATTTGGATTCCAGACTTCTTCTCACGCTTTAGGACCCCCTAAAATGCCAGGGCAGTATAAATACCCCACATGTGACCCCATTTTGGAAAGAAGACACTGCAAGGTATTCCGTGAGGGGCATGGCGAGTTCATAGAAGATTTTTTTGGCACAAGTTAGCGGAAATTGACTTTTTTTTTTCTCACAAAGTCTCACTTTCCGCTAACTTGTGACAAAAGTTCAATTTTTTCATGGACTGAATATGCCCCTCAGCGAATACCTTGGGGTGTTTACTTCCAAATGGGGTCATTTGTGGGGCAGGAGTTGGACTAAATTGTGAGCAACCCTGTAAAATCTAAAGCTACTCATTGGACTTTACGCCCTTTGCGCACCTAGGCTGCAAAGTGTCACACATGTGGCATCGCCGTACTCAGGAGAAGTAGGGCAATGTGTTTGGGTGTATTTTTACATATACCCATTGCTGGGTAAGAGAAATATCTCTGTAAATTGACAACTTTGTATAAAAATTTTGAAAAGTTGTCATTTTACAGAGATATTACTCTCTCCAGCATGGGTATATGTAAAAATACACCCCAAAACACATTGCCCTACTTCTCCTGAGTATGGCGATACCACATGTGTGACACTTTTTGCAGCCAAGATGTGCAAAGGGGCCCAAATTCCAATGAGTAGTTTGGGATTTCACAGGGCATTTTTACGCATTTGGATTCTCACGCTTTAGGGCCTCTAAAATGCCAGGGCAGTATAAATACCTTACATGTGACCCCATTTTGGAAAGAAGACACCCCAAGGTATTCCTTGAGGGGCATGGCGAGTTCACAGAAATATTTTTTTGGCACAAGTTAGCGGAAATTGTATATTTTTTTTTACAAAGTCTCATATTCCACTAACTTGTGACAAAAATAAAATTTTACATGAACTCACCATACCCCTCATGGAATACCTTGGAGTGTCTTCTTTCTAAAATGGGGTCACTTGTGAGGTGTTTGTACTGCCATGGCATTTGAGGGTCTCCGCAATCATTACACGTATGGCCAGCATTAGGAGTTTCTGCTATTCTCCTTATATTGAGCATACGGGTAATGAGATTTTTTTCCGTTCAGCCTCTGGGCTGAGAGAAAAATGAACGGCACAGATTTCTTCATTCGCATCGATCAATGTGGATGAAAAATCTCTGCCAAAATCAGTGACTGCGGTGCGGTGGGCTGGGCGCTAACTACCTAACATGTAGCTAACTAACTGGCGGTGATAAAGGGACCCTTATGCCCCATTCACACGTCCATCAATTCTGTTTGAGGAACGGAATTGCGGACCCATTCATTTCTATGGGGACAGACTTTGTCCCGCTCGGATCCGGAATTGCGGATCCGCACTTCCGGGTCTGCACTTCCGTTCCGAAAAATATAGAACATGTCCTATTCTTGTCCGCAATTGCGTGGAGAGGTTAAAAGAGTGCCTGCATGTGTGACAGTGTGTGTATGTAAGAGTGCATGCATGTAAGAGTGCATCCATGTATGAGTGTGTGTATGAAAAAGTGCAAGCAAGTGTAACAGTTTGTGTATGAAAGAGTGCTGGCATGTGTAGAAGTATGCATGTAAAAGAGTTCTGGCATGTTTAGAAGTGTGCGTATAAAAGAGTGCCGGCATGTGTAGAACTGTGTGTGAAACAGAGTTCTGTTGCTGTATCTATGCACAGAGCTTGGTTGTGTTACCTTATCTAAGTGCAGAGCTTGGTATTGTTATGGTATCTGAGTAAGTACTGAGCTTGAAGGGGGTGCCTAAGTTTATTTATGAGGCCAAACTACAGGGATGCTGTTAAAATGAAAAAAAAAAAAAAAAAAACTTACACTCACCATCCTTATCAGTATTTGAACCAGCACCAATACTCTGTTCTCACTGCCAGGCTGCAGCTGGGACATGCTGTTTTGGCTTGGCTGCCGCAGTAAAGTACCTGAGTACCGCACTTGACTGCTGTAACTAATCACTGGCCTCAGTGGTGGGCAATCCGTATTTCAAGCAGCACTCCTGATCACCCGGTCACACCTGATGCATCAGCCCGCCTTCCGTCCTAGACTCGTTCGGACTCCAAATCCAGCAAAAAAATATACATCGCAGGCAGCATCCACGGTGAATGTCCTTTATTGAGGATCGCAATCCCAAGCGTTAGTGCACGTACAAAAAGCAGCTACGTTTCGGCTATATACTGGCCTTTGTCAAGCTCAATGTGACTATGAATTAGTGGCTATAAATATCAAAGTCCCCACCCCTAAAGATCAAATACAACCAATGCTATTAAGTCTCAACTTAGCCCTCATTTGCATTATCTATTCAGACATCTGTACAAACTCCTATAGCCCAGAGCACATACCGATCTTCTCAGGTGGTATCCATGTGCGGCTACATTCGGCATCCGGCGCGTCTGTCAGAGTCCACTGCGCATGTCTGCTAGAGTTCAGAGGTTACTACCCCGCTCACGTGATCGCTGACTCACTCGTCACTGTGATCACGTGATAGCCGGCACTTCCGCCCTCACCACTGCTGCGCTCCAGCCGTCGGAACCGCTACCAAGGTAACCACCACAACAACATATACCCTTATCCCACTCACGCGATCACAGACGCTCACGTCAATGTGGTCACGTGATGGCAGGCTCTTATGTCCCCAATGCGACTGCGCTCCGGATGTCGAGTCCGTTGTCATGGAACCTACCACAGCCACACACAACTCAATAATAGAAATGCAGAGTAAGCTCCAGTGAGATAAACAATGGGACCCTAAGAGGTCCATTCGTGGATGTGACATCAGTGAACATATAAAAAGTATTTACATGTGAGACAGTGATGTGTCCAATAAAAACCACATTAAAAACATAATCATGAGGAACCAGATCATATCATTCACATAAACTTAGACATTAATAACGTTAAATTCTATATTCATCCCATAAGGTTGGAGCGCTCTTAATTCGAAAATCCATCTGGAGCTCTTTCTTGCGCAGTATACGATTTTTATCCCCCTCGTCTCAGTGGTCCCACAGAATCAATGATGCGGAACCTCAATTGGTTCACGGAATGGGCATAGTCTACAAAGTGCTTAGCCACCGGTTTGTCCAATAATCCTCTCCTGATATTACTTTTATGGGAGTTAATCCGTTCACGTGCCTCCATGGTGGTCTCACCTACATAGATGAGGCCACAGGGCAGAGATCATGTAGACAATATCACGGGACCGACAGGTGAAGAAATCTCTGATTTTATACTGTTTACCGCTATAGGGATGGGTGAAGGTATCACCCTTCACCATATTTCCACAATTGCAGCACCCGAGACATGGGTAACACCCCATTTTTCTCGGGGCCAAGTATCTCTGTCCATCATCGATGGAGTTCTTCAGCTCAGTCTTCACCAGTCTGTCCCGTAGAATCCTACCCCTTTTGTATGCCATCATGGGCACCTCTCCAAATTCCTTAACCGTTGGTAAGCCCCTCTGTAGAATATGCCATTCTTTACGCATGATTCTCGCTATCACCTCACTGTGGGCACCAAAAGTAGAGACAAACGGGATACGTTGACTGTCATTCTCTCTTACGTTAGTACGTAGAGTCTCAATTCGATTAACCGTCCGTACCTTCTGTGTTAATCGTCTGTGTTATACACTCTGAGACATAAGACAGAAGTCGAAAAAACTAAACGGGACAAATGGTACCGTGATTTGGAAGATTACCAAACAGGCCAGATTTGCACTTGGCAGCAACAGCATCAGAATAAATCACGTAAGAAGAAAGGGAGGAAATTTGATCAGGGTCGATTTGGCTTTACTACTGGAGATTCCGAATCCTCTGACGATACCAATAAGCACACTTTTTTAGATCCCCGTCAGGGAGACACAGGGGCGGTGCCGCAGGGGGGGGAGGAGACACCACAGAGCAGAGAAACACCATGCTACCACCCTTCCAGACGTCCAACAGGATGACAAGAGGGCGGACCACGAGACGCAAACAGACTCCACTAAGAGACTAGTTGTGAACATTTCTTCTATGGAACTATCCGATGACCAATTGAAATTGCTGGAGCAGGGCTTGTCATTCTGTCCAAAACAGGAGAGGAATTGGTTTGACTTGGAATTAGAACTACAGCGTTTTTCAGAACATTGAGGATAAAAGCTTTTTTTCCACAGTTAACGTATCCAGAGATGCCAATGTGGGCAAAATAGATGATGATGGAAAGTTTAAATTGAAATCATTGGGACTGCATTTGAAAAGTAACTTTTCTCCTCCCCATAATAATCATGTGGTCGAGGCATATGTGGATATTGTATCCAAACAGATCACACAGCTGAGGGAGCAGAGCAGCCATGGGGTGGCGTCGAATCTGACCAGGGATGAGAGACAGGCACTGACACAGTTAGAGAACAATGAGGCACTCACGATCAAATCTGCAGACAAGGGAGGGCGGTGGTGGTGATGGACACGGTGGCTTATGAGCGGGAGGTACTTAGACAGTTGGATGACCGTGAGGTGTATATGATATTACGGAACGACCCCAAGTGGGAGATTATGCGTAATCTCGAGATGATCATCAGTGAGGCCCGAGATGATGGCGTCATTGATGATGATATAGGGAATTTTTGTTGATAAAACACCCGGTCACTCCTCTGTTCTACGTGCTTCCTAAGATTCATAAGAGTCTGATTGACCCCCTGGACGCCCGATTGTTTCAGGGAGGGTCAATATTCAGTAATATTGCCATCTTTTTGGATAAAATCCTACGTGTCCACGCCACCAGCGCCCCTTCCTATATTAGGGATACGAGTCATTTTCTCTTGAAACTTGGTGAACTGTCTTGGCCTGGCTGTCCTCTCCTGGTCAGTTTCGATGTTGTCTCACTATATACAGCCATAGAGCACACGTTTGGATTAAATGTCGTCGATGTGGCCCTGGCCGGCGCCGGGCTCCCCAGTGGTTGTAAATTTGTCCTTCGCTTGCTGGAGACACTACTGAAGCGGAATTATTTTCGCTTTGGTGATGTCTTCTACCAACAACAGCCGGGCGTGGCCATGGGGTCGAACGTGGCCCGACGTATGCCAATATGTTTATGGCATATGTGGAAGACAGGTTTATTTATAGATCTATCCACTTTGGGGGTGCCCGGTGCTGGTGGCGCTACATCGACGACATTTTTGTAGTGTGGGATGGAACATATGACCAATTGGAGTTGTTCCATCATGAACTCAATACCTTTGTCCCAGGTCTGAATTTTACAATGGCGATGTCGACATGTGAACTACAATTCCTAGATGTGTTGGTACAGTTTAACGATGGGGTGGTGACGACAGACATGTATTACAAGCCGACTGACCGCAACAATTTGTTGAGGTTTGACAGTAGCCATCCGCATCGGATGATTCAATCACTACCATGGAGCCAGATGCTAAGAGTGAGGCGGGTGGTATCTGAGGAGAGTACGGTTTGACCAAAGGACAGCAGAGATGGGTGAGACAAATTTCTGAGTAGGGGTTATCCTCGTAAGTTAATCGGACAATTAACACAGAAGGTACGGACGGTTAATCGAATTGAGACTCTACGTACTAACGTAAGAGAGAATGACAGTCAACGTATCCCGTTTGTCTCTACTTTTGGTGCCCACAGTGAGGTGATAGCGAGAATCATGCGTAAAGAATGGCATATTCTACAGAGGGGCTTACCAACGGTTAAGGAATTTGGAGAGGTGCCCATGATGGCATACAAAAGGGGTAGGATTCTACGGGACAGACTGGTGAAGACTGAGCTGAAGAACTCCATCGATGATGGACAGAGATACTTGGCCCCGAGAAAAATGGGGTGTTACCCATGTCTCGGGTGCTGCAATTGTGGAAATATGGTGAAGGGTGATACCTTCACCCATCCCTATAGCGGTAAACAGTATAAAATCAGAGATTTCTTCACCTGTCGGTCCCGTGATATTGTCTACATGATCTCTTGCCCCTGTGGCCTCATCTATGTAGGTGAGACCACCATGGAGGCACGTGAACGGATTAACTCCCATAAAAGTAATATCAGGAGAGGATTATTGGACAAACCGGTGGCTAAGAACTTTGTAGACTATGCCCATTCCGTGAACCAATTGAGGTTCCGCATCATTGATTCTGTGGGACCACTGAGACGAGGGGGGGATAAAAATCGTATACTGCGCAAGAAAGAGCTCAGATGGATTTTCGAATTAAGAGCGCTCCAACCTTATGGGATGAATATAGAATTTAACGTTATTAATGTCTAAGTTTATGTGAATGATATGATCTGGTTCCTCATGATTATGTTTTTAATGTGGTTTTTATTGGACACATTACTGTCTCACATGTAAAATACTTTTTATATGTTCACTGATGTCACATCCACGAATGGACCTCTTAGGGTCCCATTGTTTATCTCACTGGAGCTTACTCTGCATTTCTATTATTGAGTTGTGTGTGGCTGTGGTAGGTTCCATGACAACGGACTCGACATCCGGAGCGCAGTCGCATTGGGGACATAAGAGCCTGCCATCACGTGACCACATTGACGTGAGCGTCTGTGATCGCGTGAGTGGGATAAGGGTATATGTTGTTGTGGTGGTTACCTTGGTAGCGGTTCCGACGGCTGGAGCGCAGCAGTGGTGAGGGCGGAAGTGCCGGCTATCATGTGATCGCAGTGACGAGTGAGTCAGCGATCACGTGAGCGGGGTAGTAACCTCTGAACTCCTAGCAGACATGCGCAGTGGACTCTGACAGACGCGCCGGATGCCGAATGTAGCCGCACATGGATACCACCTGAGAAGATCGGTATGTGCTCTGGGCTATAGGAGTTTGTACAGATGTCTGAATAGATAATGCAAATGAGGGCTAAGTTGAGACTTAATAGCATTGGTTGTATTTGATCTTTAGGGGTGGGGACTTTGATATTTATAGCCACTAATTCATAGTCACATTGAGCTTGACAAAGGCTAGTATATAGCCGAAACGTAGCTGCTTTTTGTACGTGCACTAACGCTTGGGATTGCGATCCTTAATAAAGGACATTCACCGTGGATGCTGCCTGCGATGTATATTTTTGCTGGCCTCAGTGGTGTACAGCACCAAGGCCAGTGATTAGCTGCAGCGGTCATGTGCGCTATTAAACTACAGCTTTGTATATAAAGGATCATTGATGCAAATCGGAAAAACCCCTTAAGTGTCAATATTTGCATGAAACTATAGAGTGGGCCCCTAGAGTCACTTCTCCTGGTGGGCACTTGGCACCCCAGGCCGACACTAAGGGTTATTATGGCCAAAATGTGGAAAACTTTTGTCCGCATGCCACAACATCCAGCACCACCATCTGATATGGACCATCTTAGCAGGAGGCAGCGTTTAAGCAACATGGTGGAAGAGTACGTGTGCACACGTCTGCACCTACTGACTGATGGGTCTGCCCTATTTAACTTCTAGGTCTCCAAACTGGCCACTGGTCTGAGCTTGCCCTTTATGCCTTGGAGGTGCTGTCCTGCCCTGCGGCAAGTGTGTTGTCTAAACTTGTGTTTAGCACAGCAGGGGGTGTGATCAAGGACAGGCACAGCAGCCTTTCCACAGCTAACGTGGACAAGCTCGCGTTCATTAAAATAAACCAGGCATGAATCCCACAGGACTTGGGCAGAGTAGACAAGTACACCGGCTGCACCCAGCCATTTTTATACTCCAGCGAAGTTTGTTCTTATTTCCATTTCTGAATAAAATACAAAAAGAGTATACGGTGTGTGGTCTTACAGTCTAAGCAGCAGGGAATTCCTTGCCTATATCAATAACAATAGCTGGAATATCAAATTTACGGAAAGTATCAGTAAAGAGGGGGTTCATTTCCTTGATTTGGAGATAGACAGATAGAAATGGCTATATAGAGAGTAATAGTTGCCATTACAGCCTATGGAGTCAGAATGTTCCCAAAGGTCAATTCCAACGGATTAAGCGAAATTGCTCAGAAATATGTGACTATGATGAGCAGAGTAACATCATACTTAATCGGTTTAAGGAGAAAGGATATAAGGAGGAGATGTTGGAGAAACAGAGAGAGGAGATTAGAGACAATAAAAATATTGTGAAACGGAACAATCACGTTCAAAATGAAGAAAAATATAGGTTTGCCTTTATGACTACCTATTCAGTGATGTGCCCGCAATTTAAAAAAGTGATACAGAGTAAATGGAATAGTAATGATAGCAGCTCTCACCCACTTCACCTGCCGCGAGCCCGGAACCAGTGCCTGGACGCAGCTCCGAATCAAATGTAGACAAAAAAACGTTGATCCTGCTCAGCAGACAAAAGGTGACACTTTATTGACGTATAAAATCTTCCATCATCATAAATCATATGTAGATATGTTCATACATATGATTTGAGATGATGGAAGATGTTATACGTCAATAAAGTTTAACCGTCTGCTGAGCTGGATCAACGTTTTTTGTCTACAGAGTAATCGGAATATTCGAAAAAATTCTCCTGTAATCGGTAACCAGATCCGAGAAAGGCTCCCGTTCATTTTAAGAAAAGTGCCCACAGTAAAAACAAAAATTATATGGGGTTGTATTAAGGAACAGAAACTGCATACTAGAGTGGGAGACTGCTTCACCTGGTGCGGCTTCTGTATTGGGTGCAAAAACAGAACCAGGGAGGATAAGAAGATACGAAACACAAATACAGTGGTTGCGACCTCTAAGCATAAGGAATTGAAAATTAGAGGAAATTTATCTTGCGAAACAATGGGGGTTGTATATGTGCTGCAATGCCCTTGTAATTCTCAATATGTCGGAAGAAATTTGAGAAAATTGAAAACCCGGGTAGCGGAACATATCCGAAACATAAAAAATGGTCTAGAGACACATAGTGTCTCAGTCCATTTTAATAATCTTCACCAGAAAAATCCGGCAGGTTTTACATTTTTGGCCGTAGAATTGGTGAAAAACCACTGGAGGGGAGGCGACCCGAATAAGCGGATCGACAAAAGAGAAACCCAGTGGATATTTGAGATGGGCACACCTCATCCTACAGGTGTAAACATAGAATGGACATGAAGTCCATTAGTATGATCTAACTGGGGTGGAAGCATAGGCGTGCGCACGGGGTGTGCCGGGTGTGCCTAGGCACACTCTAATCAAGCCGACTAAAGGATTAGAATGTGCGCTCAGCAGCAGATTTCACTGTAATTCATCAACGCACTGAGCGCTGTGAACGGCATAGGCACTGCAGGCAGCAGAGCAACACAGCTGATCCCTGAAATCTCCAATAGCAGAGCTCCGTACATTACAGAGCTTTGTTATTAGGTAGGAGGCTGCTGATTGGCCAGTATCAGCTGGCTGCCATGCCATTGGCTGATCCTCTCACACCCCCTTCTCTCAGGAGCTGAACACAGCAGGAGCAGCTTCCTTTTCAGTTATCAGGAAAACAGGAAGAGCACCGCCCCTGCTGCGCCATTACTGACTGCTGATGAAGTCCCAGGGATAGCATGGTAGGAATGGAGCCTCTGGGAAAGAGCATGTGCCCAGGTGATGTGACAACAGAGGTGCCCTGCAGGCTTCTATCTACTGCTGGGAGCTCAATATGGAGCTTTATGAACTAATAACCAAGAGGCTAAACAAAACCCTGCTTCTGACCCTTATGTTAAAACATAACTTTCATTTGATTGCTTTAACACCTAAAGGAATAAAAAAAAAAAAAAAAGCTATTTCTCTAGATGACCGGTTGTTTATAGTAGTGGTAATAGAGTCTCAAGGGTCTATAAAACAGCTACACTATTTTTACAGACCTTCGAGACTCTATTAACACTACTATTAACATAAGGTCATCTAGATAAACAGCAGGTTTTTAAAATTCTATTTTTTCCTTTAGGTGTTAGAGCAATCAAATGAAAGTTATGTTTTAACCTCTAAAGGAAAAATAAAATAAAAACCTACTGTTTCTTTAGATGACTTTATGTTGATAGAAATGTTAATAGAGTCCCAAAGGGCTGTAAAAATAGTGTAGCTGTTTTTATAGATCCTTAAGACTCTATTACCATTACTATAACCACTCTATTACCACTACTATCAACATAAGGTCATCTAGAGAAACAGCAGCTTTTTAAAATTATTTTTTTTCCTTTAGAAATTAGAGCAATCAAGCGAAAGTTATGTTTTAACAGGATTTTGTTTAGCCTCTTAGTTATTTGTTTTTCTATGTAAGTTCTCTGGATCAATGAGAGTATTTTCCCCCGTATGGTATATAAAGGGTCCAGTGATCACAGAGAGGACTATACTGTATATTGTACGGGATGGTGCAGGGGTTATACTGTATTGAAACGGGATGGTGCAGGGTTTATACTGTATTGTATGGGATGGTGCAGGGTTTATACTGTATTGTATGGGATGGTGCAGGGGTTATACTGTATATTGTACGGGATGGTGCAGGGTTTATACTGTATATTATACGGGATGGTGCAGGGGTTATACTGTATATTATGCAGGGATGGTGCAGGGTTTATACTGTATATTGTACGGGATGGTACAGGGGTTATACTGTATTGTATGGGATGGCGCAGAGGTTATACTGTATTGTACGGGATGGTGCAGGTGTTATACTGTATATTGTACGGGATGGTGCAGGGTTTATACTGTATATTGTACGGGATGGTACAGGGTTATACTGTATTGTATGGGATGGCGCAGGGGTTATACTGTATTGTATGGGATGGCGCAGGGGTTATACTGTATTGTACGGGATGGTGCAGGAGTTATACTGTATATTGTGCGGGATGGTGCAGGGTTTATACTGTATTTTGTACGGGATGGCGCAGGGGTTATACTGTATTGTATGGGATGGCGCAGGGGTTATACTGTATTGTATGGGATGGCGCAGGGGTTATACTGTATATTGTACGGGATGGTGCAGGAGTTATACGGTATGTTGTACGGGATGGTGCAGGGGTTATACTGTATTGTATGGGATGGTGCAGGGGTTTTACTGTATTGTACCGGGATGGTGCAGGAGTTTATACTGTATATTGTATGGGAAGGTGCAGGGGTTATACTGTATAGTATGGGATGGTGCAGGGGTTATACTGTATTGTATGGGATGGTGCAGGGGTTTTACTGTATTGTGCGGGATGGTGCAGGAGTTATACTGTATATTGTACGGGATGGCGCAGGGGTTATACTGTATTGTATGGGATGGTGCAGGTGTTATACTGTATTGTATGGGATGGTGCAGGGGTTATACTGTATATTATGCGGGATGGCACAGGGGTTATACTGTATATTGTGCGGGATGGTGCAGGAGTTATACTGTATTTTAGTACGGGATGGCGCAGGGGTTATACTGTATTGTATGGGATGGTGCAGGTGTTATACTGTATTGTATGGGATGGTGCAGGGGTTATACTGTATATTGTGCGGGATGGCGCAGGAGTTATACTGTATATTGTACGGGATGGTGCAGGGTTTATACTGTATTTTGTACAGGGATGGCGCAGGGGTTATACTGTATTGTATGGGATGGCGCAGGGTTATACTGTATTGTATGGGATGGTGCAGGGGTTATACTGTATATTGTACGGGATGGTGCAGGGTTATACTGTATATTATGCAGGATGGTGCAGGTGTTATACCGTATATTGTGCGAGGATGGTACTGGGGTTATACTGTATTGTATGGGATGGCACAGGGGTTATACTGTATTGTATGGGATGGTGCAGGGGTTTTACTGTATTGTACGGGATGGTGCAGGGTTTATACTGTATATTGTATTGGATGGTGCAGGGGTTATACTGTATAGTACGGGATGGTACAGGGGTTATACTGTATATTGTACGGGATGGCGCAGGGGTTATACTATATATTGTACGAGGATGGTACAGGGGTTATACTGTATTGTACGGGATGGTGCAGGGTTATACTGTATTGTATGGGATGGTGCAAGGGTTTTACTGTATTTTACGGGATGGTGCAGGGTTTATACTGTATATTGTGCAGGGATGGCGCTAGGGGTTATACTGTATTGTATGGGATGGCGCAGGGGTTATACTGTATATTGTGCAGGATGGTACAGGGGTTATACTATATATTGTACGGGATGGTGCAGGGGTTATACTGTATTGTATGGGATGGTGCAAGGGTTTTACTGTATTTTACGGGATAGTGCAGGGTTTATACTGTATATTATGCGGGATGACGCAGGGTTTATACTGTATTGTATGGGATGGTGCAGGGGTTATACTGTATATTGTATGGGATGGCGCAGGGGTTATACTGTATGTTGTATGGGATGGTGCAGGGGTTATACTGTATTGTATGGGATGGTGCAGGGGTTATACTGTATGTTGTATGGGATGGTGCAGGGGTTATACTGTATTGTATGGGATGGTGCAGGGTTATACTGTATTGTACGGAATAGCACAGGGGTTATACTGTATTGTATGGGATGGTGCAGGGGTTATACTGTATTGTACGGGATGGTGCAGGGGTTATACTGTATAGTATGTGATGGCGCAGGGGTTATACTGTATTGTATGGGATGGTGCAGGGGTTTTACTGTATTATGCGGGATGATGCAGGGTTTATACTGTATATTGTACGGGATGGTACAGGGGTTATAGTGTATTGTACGGGATGGTGCAGGTGTTATGCTATATATTGTACGAGGATGGTACAGGGGTTATACTGTATTGTACGGGATGGTGCAGTGGTTATACTGTATTGTACGGGATGGGGCAGGTGTTATACTATATATTGTGCGGGATGGTACAGGGTTATACTGTATTGTATGGGATGGTGCAGGGGTTTTACTGTATTGTGCGGGATGGTGCAGGGTTTATACTGTATATTGTGCGGGATGGCACAGGGGTTATACTGTGAATAGAAAAGTTATTTGCAACAAGGCAAAGGCAGCTCACCCCTGCTGATCGCTGGACGGGAGCACGGAAAAGTCCTCTGGTAAGCACATCAATATAATACGAAAGAATCCAGCTCACCAAAGTCCAAGCGATTCTTTATTGTAGTTCATAAAAATTCCCAATACAGTAGGACAGACGTATAGCACCGTTACGCGTTTCGGACCTCTTACAGATATGGGCCCTTCATCATGACTGGTGTAACATACAAAAGAGACATCTTAAAAGTCCAACTCACACCTGAATCCCTAATTACCGGGTCACGTGATGCAACACCTGTGCCGACTAAATCGGGCAAAAGGAACAGGGTGGTCTAAAGTACACAAAGGTATAAATAAAATAAATACCATATAAAATCAAAAGAAAATGACATACTCTCTCAATATTGTAATATCAGATCATATTTCCTATTCAAACCTTGCGGGATGCGTGTTTTCAGTTTAAACATCCAATAGGATTCCCGATTCAATAATTTTCTTTTCATATCACCTCCTCTGGGTGGTACAAACACCCTTTCAATACCTTGTACTCTGAGTTTACTAGTGTCGCCGCCGTGCACAACCGCAAAGTGTGCACTGGCGGCTGAAGCTGTCTACGGGTGCGATAATGCGGCACATCAGATATGTGCTTCCTTATGCGAACCTTCAGAGGGTTAGATGTGCAACCCACATATTGTAGGCTGCAAAGATCACACATGATAACATAAATCACATTCCTTGTATTGCAATTAATGTAACTGTTTATCATGTGTTCATTGCCATCTGCGCAGGGAGACAACTACTTTAGCAACATGTAGGTAATCGCAACAAAGACATATATGATGGCCACACTTACAGCAACCCTTAGTGGCTAGCCAAGTTGGTATGGTTTTTACCCTCTCCTTAAACAAACTGGGACTAACCATGTTACCTATAGTTGGAGCCCTTCTGGCTGCACATCTGATCCCATCATCAATGATATCGGACCATTCACTTTCATATTTCAAGACTGGCAAGTGTTTCTGAATGATTTTACAAATCTCTCCATATTCAACACTATATTGCGTGACAAAGGTAACTGGCACTTTATGCTTGTTATTCTTTTTTCTCCTATGCCCAATTTTTTGATCATCTTGAATGATCAGAGAATCCCGATCTATCCTTGCCACCTGGTCTTTGTGTGTCTGCATATGATGTTTTACATAGGATCTGGCTGTCAATCTTTTCATAAGTTCATTGCTCTCCTGATCAAATACCGCAGGGTCTGAACAGTTGCGTCTAATGCGCAACAGCTCTCCCCTGGGGATATTTCTTACTGTACTACATGTTTTGGATGACAAGATGTAGCATGTAATGTAGTATTGCCAGCCAGATCCTTCCTATGTATTGTAGTCTCCACACATGTTTTGGGGATATTACCCTGCAATTTCAAATCCAGAAACACAATCCAATCCTTATTATAGCACAAAGAAAAGGCTATGGAAGAGACGCATGAGTTAAGGTAACCACCAAACAGCAGTATGGCCGCCACATCGCCCGACCAAATCATCAGCAGGTCGTCGATGTAGCGACCATACCACTGCAGGTGACCCCCAAACGGGAGGGTGTCGATGAGGAGAAAGGTCCTCTCCCACCATGCCATAAAAATATTTGCTATGGAGGGGGAGAACCTGGCCCCCATCGACACCCCCGACAACTGCAAATAATAATCATCATCGAACATGAAAAAGTAATATCCCCAGGGGAGAGCTGTTGCGCATTAGGCGCAACTGTTCAGACCCTGCGGTATTTGATCAGGAGAGCAATGAACTTATGAAAAGATTGACAGCCAGATCCTATGTAAAACATCATATGCAGACACACAAAGACCAGGTGGCAAGGATAGATCGGGATTCTCTGATCATTCAAGATGATCAAAAATTGGGCATAGGAGAAAAAGAATAACAAGCATAAAGTGCCGGTTACCTTTGTCACGCAATATAGTGTTGAATATGGAGAAATTTGTAAAATCATTCAGAAACACTTGCCAGTCTTGAAATATGAAAGTGAATGGTCCGATATCATTGATGATGGGATCAGATGTGCAGCCAGAAGGGCTCCAACTATAGGTAACATGGTTAGTCCCAGTTTGTTTAAGGAGAGGGTAAAAACCATACCAACTTGGCTAGCCACTAAGGGTTGCTATAAGTGTGGCCATCATATATGTCTTTGTTGCGATTACCTACATGTTGCTAAAGTAGTTGTCTCCTGCGCAGATGGCAATGAACACATGATAAACAGTTACATTAATTGCAATACAAGGAATGTGATTTATGTTATCATGTGTGATCTTTGCAGCCTACAATATGTGGGTTGCACATCTAACCCTCTGAAGGTTCGCATAAGGAAGCACATATCTGATGTGCCGCATTATCGCACCCGTAATGTTTCAGCCGCCAGTGCACACTTTGCGGTTGTGCAGCGGCGACACTAGTAAACTCAGAGTACAAGGTATTGAAAGGGTGTTTGTGCCACCCAGAGGAGGTGATATGAAAAGAAAATTATTGAATCGGGAATCCTATTGGATGTTTAAACTGAAAACACGCATCCCACAAGGTTTGAATCGGAAATATGATCTGATATTACAATATTGAGAGAGTATGTAATTTTCTTTTGATTTTATATGGTATTTATTTTATTTATACCTTTGTGTACTTTAGACCACCCTGTTCCTTTTGCCCGATTTAGTCGGCACAGGTGTTGCATCACGTGACCCGGTAATTAGGGATTCAGGTGTGAGTTGGACTTTTTAAGATGTCTCTTTTGTATGTTACACCAGTCATGATGAAGGGCCCATATCTGTAAGAGGTCGAAGCGCGTAACGGTGCTATACGTCTGTCCTACTGTATTGGGAATTTTATGAACTACAATAAAGAATCGCTTGGACTTTGGTGAGCTGGATTCTTTCAGTATTATATTGAGGGGTTATACTGTATATTGTCGGGATGGTACAGGGTTATACTGTATATTATGCAAGGATGGTGCAGGGGTTATACTGTATATTGTACGTGATGGCGCAGGGGTTATACTGTATATTATGCGGGATGGTGCAGGGGTTATACTGTATATTGTATGGGATGGTGCAGGGGTTATACTGTATTGTATGGGATGGCGCAGGGTTATACTGTATATTGTACGGGATGGTGCAGGGGTTATACTGTATTGTATGGGATGGTACAGGGGTTATACTGTATTGTACGGGATGGCGCAGGGGTTATACTGTATTGTGCGAGGATGGCGCAGGGGTTATACTGTATTGTACGGAATAGCACAGGGGTTATACTGTATTGTACGGGATGGCGCAGGGTTATACTATATTATACGGGATGGCGCAGGGGTTATACTGTATTGTACGAAATAGCACAGGGGTTATACTGTATTGTACGGGATGGCGCAGGGGTTATACTGTATTGTATGGGATGGCACAGGGGTTTGAATGCTCTTTGATGTGACAATTATATTAGGTTTTCCTATCACCCACCTTTGATGGTGCTGTGCCCAACTCTGAGCCGACACTGCTCAGCTGCTGCCAAGGTTTAGAGGCAACACTGGTTCTGTCACCTCTGTACTGCACTTTTTATCCCCATAAGATTAATTTTTTTGTGCGTCCTATGGGGCGAATAATAATCAAGTGTTTTTATTATGGAAGCGCTGATTAGTACCAGAGGGCCGGGAAGCGCTGAAAGTGTTATACTCGCCGATTCCTGGTCCTCGGCGCTCCACTGTGAAGGCTGTTCACAGTGTAAGGCCGCGCTTTGACCTCACACTGTGCGCACCCACACAGCAGACTGTACAAGAGGATTATCGCACGCTGGCGGTAAGGAGCAGCGGTGTCCGGGGGAGGAAAGGTAAGTGTTTTTTTTATTTTATTTGGGTGCTGATATGAGGCACTGGGGGGTTGGAGAGAGGCAGTGGGGGTCTAAAGTGTGGCATTTGTGCCTGATATGAAGCATTGGGCTGATATGAGGCACGGGGGGCTGATATGCAGCACTGGGGCTCTTATCTGAGGTCTGATTGGGGGTAATTCACATTGGAGTCTGAGCTGAGGTCTGATTGGGGGTCTGATCTGAGGACTTATTGGGATCCTATTGACATTGGGGGTCTGATTGGAGCTGTCAGCTGAGGTCTGATTAACATTGGGGGTCTGATTGCTGGTCCGACCTGAGGTGTAATGAAAATATTTTTTCTCATTGTCCCCTCTAAAACCTAGGTGCGTCTTATAGAGGCGAACAATATTGTGTGTATTGAGTGTAAAAGTTATTTCTTCTCCCTTCATTATATTGATAATGCGGGTCTGTATGCATACAGATTGTATTTGTGTGTATAATATATACATACATGCATGCATGCATGCATACATACATACACGCGCACACGGCGTGTGTTTGTTCTTAGGGTGCACACCCTAATGTAATAGGCTGCGCACGCCTACGGGTGGAAGGTTTAGTGATATTGATCTTGGACTATAGTTTTTAGGAGTTATATGATAGGGAAGTCTAGGGGAGTGATTAAGGTAGTGTTTTCCAGGTCTCCATGAGAGGGTTAAAGTGAAACTTTGTTTGCAAATACAATGGATTGTAGAGAGTGTTTTTGAAGAACCTTATGTATAATTGGAAGAACAAGTAAAAATGTGCTGATATAATGTTTTATATATTGCAGTTTATTTTAATACATTTTAATGATTATTTATATTTAACATTGGTAGATTTATATTGTATTAGGTAAACAGAGATTTATAATTACTGTTTTTATATAATATTTCTTGAATTGCCCGGTAATTAGTAGCGGTGATGAGTATCCTGAAATGGAAGGAAGTAGGAAGCCTATAAAAAACAGCAGATGTTTAGTGATTAGGAGCCCCTGATGAAGCAGATGGCGAAACCTGGGTCGGGCAAGAGTTTTATACGCTCTTTTTGTATGCGGTGTAACAAGACAACAGTTTGTAAGTAAAAGAAAGCGCATGTTTGCCATAATATCCCGGGGTGCTGCGCCATATCTGTGCTTGCTTGAAGGTATT
>JAKVIS010002166.1:0-25077 GCA_033119425.1 Bufotes viridis
CAGTTGAACAGACCAGTCAATTCAAGGAATTTGTGCTGTGGTGAAAGGTTTGGATTGCAAAGAGGGAGCCTGCAAGGGAGGAAACCTGGGTCTCTGTGCAGCATTGCTCGCTTTGGAATTAAGCACCGAGCTGGATCCTATTCTCAGGTTTCTGGAACAGGTAGGTCAGGTGCAGAGGTCCTGGAGAAGTATGCTAAGACCAAAGTGAGCTCATCGGACAGACAGACGCAAAGTTAATTTCCATGGACCAAAACATTTCAAAACCTATGCTTAATACTTGAGGTAAAAAGGACCTGCAGACACTAAACTGATCTGAACTTGCAAGGCAGCTTCCCAAGAGGAAAAACAAAAAATGATTTTGCCCCAGACTTAGCCTATTAACATTCCCTTGTGCTGACAGTGGAGGCACATGTTCAGATAACAAGTTTTGAGGACCATTCTACCAGAAATAGGTAAGACTGCTGGTGTGTACTGTACTTGCCAAGGTGTAATGAGGCATCATTCTAATCTGTACAAAGGGCATTTTTAAACAATGCCCCTACCCCTGTGACACGGCACACTTGACCCAAGAAATACAATTCCACCCTCACCTGTTGATGTGCACGGTTCCACACCTGACTGAGGAATGAAGCATCATGGCTGCTGCCAGGTAGGTAAACAATGTGGGCCCATTGTGATGTCATCGTCCGTGGATGCTAAGGGACTCCACTTTGACACGCTCAGTGTTCCGTCTATGGAAATTTTCATTGGTGCTGCCCTATTTATTTTCTGAGCTTGCCATTTGGATTAGCAGTTGAACAGACCAGTCAATTTAAGGAATTTGTGCTGTGGTGAAAGGTTTGGATTGCAAAAGAGGGAGCCTGCAAGGAGGAAACCTGGTCTCTGTGCAGCATTGCTCGCAGTTGCAATTGAGCGCGAGCTGGATCCTATTCTCAGGTTTCTGGAACAGGTAGGTCAGGTGCAGAGGTCCTGGAGAAGTATGCTACCACCAAAGTGAGCTCATCGGACAGACAGACGCAAAGTTAATTTCCATGGACCAAAACATTTCAAAACCTATGCTTAATACTTGAGGTAAAAAGGACCTGCAGACACTAAACTGATCTGAACTTGCAAGGCAGCTTCTCAAGAGGAAAAACAAAAAATGATTTTGCCCCAGACTTAGCCTATTAACATTCCTTTGTGCTGACAGTGGAGGCACATGTTCAGATGACTAGTTTTGAGGACCATTCTACCAGAAATAGGTAAGACTGCTGGTGTGTACTGTACTTGCCAAGGTGTAATGAGGCATCATTCTAATCTGTACAAAAGGGCATTTTTAAACAATGCCCCTACCCCTGTGACACGGCACACTTGACCCAAGAAATACAATTCCACCCTCACCTGTTGATGTGCACGGTTCCACACCTGACTGAGGAATGAAGCATCATGGCTGCTGCCAGGTAGGTAAACAATGTGGGCCCATTGTGATGTCATCGTCCGTGGATGCTAAGGGACTCCACTTTGACACGCTCAGTGTTCCGTCTATGGAAATTTTCATTGGTGCTGCCCTATTTATTTTCTGAGCTTGCCATTTGGATTAGCAGTTGAACAGACCAGTCAATTCAAGGAATTTGTGCTGTGGTGAAAGGTTTGGATTGCAAAAGAGGGAGCCTGCAAGGGAGGAAACCTGGTCTCTGTGCAGCATTGCTCGCAGTTGCAATTGAGCGCTAGCTGGATCCTATTCTCAGGTTTCTGGAACAGGTAGGTCAGGTGCAGAGGTCCTGGAGAAGTATGCTACCACCAAAGTGAGTTCATCGGACAGACAGACGCAAAGTTAATTTCCATGGACCAAAACATTTCAAAACCTATGCTTAATACTTTAGGTAAAAAGGACCTGCAGTCACTAAACTGATCTGAACCTGCAAGGCAGCTTCCCAAGAGGAAAAACAAAATATGATTTTGCCCCAGACTTAGCCTATTAACATTCCCTTGGGCTGACAGTGGAGGCACATGTTCAGAAAACAAGTTTTGAGGACCATTCTACCAGAAATAGGTAAGACTGCTGGTGTGTACTGTACTTGCCAAGGTGTAATGAGGCATCATTCTAATCTGTACAAAAGGGCATTTTTAAACAATGCCCCTACCCCTGTGACACTGCACACTTGACACAAGAAATACAATTCCACCCTCACCTGTTGATGTGCACGGTTCCACACCTGACTGAGGAATGAAGCATCATGGCTGCTGCCAGGTAGGTAAACAATGTGGGCCCATTGTGATGTCATCGTCCGTGGATGCTAAGGGACTCCACTTTGACACGCTCAGTGTTCCGTCTATGGAAATTTTCATTGGTGCTGCCCTATTTATTTTCTGAGCTTGCCAATTGGATTAGCAGTTGAATAGATCAGTCAATTCAAGGAATTTGTGCTGTGGTGAAAGGTTTGGATTGCAAAAGAGGAGCCTGCAAGGAGGAAACCTGGTCTCTGTGCAGCATTGCTCGCAGTTGCAATTGAGCGCGAGCTGGATCCTATTCTCAGGTTTCTGGAACAGGTAGGTCAGGTGCAGAGGTCCTGGAGAAGTATGCTACCACCAAAGTGAGTTCATCGGACAGACAGGCATAAAGTTAATTTCCATGGACCAAAACATTTCAAAACCTATGCTTAATACTTTAGGTAAAAAGGACCTGCAGTCACTAAACTGATCTGAACCTGCAAGGCAGCTTCCCAAGAGGAAAAACAAAATATGATTTTGCCCCAGACTTAGCCTATTAACATTCCCTTGTGCTGACAGTGGAGGCACATGTTCAGAAAACAAGTTTTGAGGACCATTCTACCAGAAATAGGTAAGACTGCTGGTGTGTACTGTACTTGCCAAGGTGTAATGAGGCATCATTCTAATCTGTACAAAGGGCATTTTTAAACAATGCCCCTACCCCTGTGACCACGGCACACTTGACCCAAGAAATACAATTCCACCCTCACCTGTTGATGTGCACGGTTCCACACCTGACTGAGGAATGAAGCATCATGGCTGCTGCCAGGTAGGTAAACAATGTGGGCCCATTGTGATGTCATCGTCCGTGGATGCTAAGGGACTCCACTTTGACACGCTCAGTGTTCCGTCTATGGAAGTTTTTATTGTTGCTGCCCTATTTATTTTCTGAGCTTTCCATTTGAATAAGCAGTTGAACAGACCAGTCAATTCAAGGAATTTGTGCTGTGGTGAAAGGTTTGGATTGCAAAAGAGGGAGCCTGCAAGGAGGAAACCTGGTCTCTGTGCAGCATTGCTCGCTTTTGGAATTAAGCACGAGCTGGATCCTATTCTCAGGTTTCTGGAACAGGTAGGTCAGGTGCAGAGGTCCTGGAGAAGTATGCTACCACCAAAGTGAGCTCATCGGACAGACAGACGCAAAGTTAATTTCCATGGACCAAAACATTTCAAAACCTATGCTTAATACTTGAGGAAAAAAGGACCTGCAGACACTAAACTGATCTGAACTTGCAAGGCAGCTTCTCATAAGGAAAAACAAAAAATTATTTTGCCCCAGACTTAGCCTATTAACATTCCCTTGTGCTGACAGTGGAGGCACATGTTCAGAAAACAAGTTTTGAGGACCATTCTACCAGAAATAGGTAAGACTGCTGGTGTGTACTGTACTTGCCAAGGTGTAATGAGGCATCATTCTAATCTGTACAAAAGGGCATTTTTAAACAATGCCCCTACCCCTGTGACACGGCACACTTGACCCAAGAAATACAATTCCACCCTCACCTGTTGATGTGCACGGTTCCACACCTGACTGAGGAATGAAGCATCATGGCTGCTGCCAGGTAGGTAAACAATGTGGGCCCATTGTGATGTCATCGTCCGTGGATGCTAAGGGACTCCACTTTGACACGCTCAGTGTTCCGTCTATGGAAATTTTCATTGGTGCTGCCCTATTTATTTTCTGAGCTTGCCATTTGGATTAGCAGTTGAACAGACCAGTCAATTTAAGGAATTTGTGCTGTGGTGAAAGGTTTGGATTGCAAAGAGGGAGCCTGCAAGGAGGAAACCTGGTCTCTGTGCAGCATTGCTCGCAGTTGCAATTGAGCGCGAGCTGGATCCTATTCTCAGGTTTCTGGAACAGGTAGGTCAGGTGCAGAGGTCCTGGAGAAGTATGCTACCACCAAAAGTGATTTCATCGGACAGACAGACGCAAAGTTAATTTCCATGGACCAAAACATTTCAAAACCTATGCTTAATACTTGAGGTAAAAGGACCTGCAGACACTAATCTGATCTGAACTTGCAAGGCAGCTTCTCAAGAGGAAAAACAAAAAATGATTTTGCCCCAGACTTAGCCTATTAACATTCTCTTGTGCTGACAGTGGAGGCACATGTTCAGATAACAAGTTTTGAGGACCATTCTACCAGAAATAGGTAAGACTGCTGGTGTGTACTGTACTTGCCAAGGTGTAATGAGGCATCATTCTAATCTGTACAAAGGGCATTTTTAAACAATGCCCCTACCCCTGTGACACGGCACACTTGACCCAAGAAATACAATTCCACCCTCACCTGTTGATGTGCACGGTTCCACACCTGACTGAGGAATGAAGCATCATGGCTGCTGCCAGGTAGGTAAACAATGTGGGCCCATTGTGATGTCATCGTCCGTGGATGCTAAGGGACTCCACTTTGACACGCTCAGTGTTCCGTCTATGGAAGTTTTTATTGTTGCTGCCCTATTTATTTTCTGAGCTTTCCATTTGAATAAGCAGTTGAACAGACCAGTCAATTCAAGGAATTTGTGCTGTGGTGAAAGGTTTGGATTGCAAAAGAGGGAGCCTGCAAGGAGGAAACCTGGTCTCTGTGCAGCATTGCTCGCTTTTGGAATTAAGCACGAGCTGGATCCTATTCTCAGGTTTCTGGAACAGGTAGGTCAGGTGCAGAGGTCCTGGAGAAGTATGCTACCACCAAAGTGAGCTCATCGGACAGACAGACGCAAAGTTAATTTCCATGGACCAAAACATTTCAAAACCTATGCTTAATACTTGAGGAAAAAAGGACCTGCAGACACTAAACTGATCTGAACTTGCAAGGCAGCTTCTCATAAGGAAAAACAAAAATGATTTTGCCCCAGACTTAGCCTATTAACATTCCCTTGTGCTGACAGTGGAGGCACATGTTCAGAAAACAAGTTTTGAGGACCATTCTACCAGAAATAGGTAAGACTGCTGGTGTGTACTGTACTTGCCAAGGTGTAATGAGGCATCATTCTAATCTGTACAAAAGGGCATTTTTAAACAATGCCCCTACCCCTGTGACACGGCACACTTGACCCAAGAAATACAAATCCACCCTCACCTGTTGATGTGCACGGTTCCACACCTGACTGAGGAATGAAGCATCATGGCTGCTGCCAGGTAGGTAAACAATGTGGGCCCATTGTGATGTCATCGTCCGTGGATGCTAAGGGACTCCACTTTGACACGCTCAGTGTTCCGTCTATGGAAATTTTCATTGGTGCTGCCCTATTTATTTTCTGAGCTTGCCATTTGGATTAGCAGTTGAATAGATCAGTCAATTCAAGGAATTTTTGCTGTGGTGAAAGGTTTGGATTGCAAAAGAGGGAGCCTGCAAAGAGGAAACCTGGTCTCTGTGCAGCATTGCTCGCTTTTGGAATTAAGCACGAGCTGGATCCTATTCTCAGGTTTCTGGAACAGGTAGGTCAGGTGCAGAGGTCCTGGAGAAGTATGCTACCACCAAAGTGAGCTCATCGGACAGACAGACGCAAAGTTAATTTCCATGGACCAAAACATTTCAAAACCTATGCTTAATACTTGAGGTAAAAAGGACCTGCAGACACTAATCTGATCTGAACTTGCAAGGCAGCTTCTCAAGAGGAAAAACAAAAAATGATTTTGCCCCAGACTTAGCCTATTAACATTCTCTTGTGCTGACAGTGGAGGCACATGTTCAGATAACAAGTTTTGAGGACCATTCTACCAGAAATAGGTAAGACTGCTGGTGTGTACTGTACTTGCCAAGGTGTAATGAGGCATCATTCTAATCTGTACAAAGGGCATTTTTAAACAATGCCCCTACCCCTGTGACACAGCACACTTGACCCAAGAAATACAATTCCACCCTCACCTGTTGATGTGCACGGTTCCACACCTGACTGAGGAATGAAGCATCATGGCTGCTGCCAGGTAGGTAAACAATGTGGGCCCATTGTGATGTCATCGTCCGTGGATGCTAAGGGACTCCACTTTGACACGCTCAGTGTTCCGTCTATGGAAATTTTTATTGTTGCTGCCCTATTTATTTTCTGAGCTTTCCATTTGAATAAGCAGTTGAACAGACCAGTCAATTCAAGGAATTTGTGCTGTGGTGAAAGGTTTGGATTGCAAAGAGGAGCCTGCAAGGAGGAAACCTGGTCTCTGTGCAGCATTGCTCGCTTTTTGGAATTAAGCACGAGCTGGATCCTATTCTCAGGTTTCTGGAACAGGTAGGTCAGGTGCAGAGGTCCTGGAGAAGTATGCTACCACCAAAGTGAGCTCATCGGACAGACAGGCGCAAAGTTAATTTCCATGGACCAAAACATTTCAAAACCTATGCTTAATACTTGAGGTAAAAAGGACCTGCAGACACTAAACTGATCTGAACTTGCAAGGCAGCTTCTCATAAGGAAAAACAAAAATGATTTTGCCCCAGACTTAGCCTATTAACATTCCCTTGTGCTGACAGTGGAGGCACATGTTCAGAAAACAAGTTTTGAGGACCATTCTACCAGAAATAGGTAAGACTGCTGGTGTGTACTGTACTTGCCAAGGTGTAATGAGGCATCATTCTAATCTGTACAAAAGGGCATTTTTAAACAATGCCCCTACCCCTGTGACACGGCACACTTGACCCAAGAAATACAATTCCACCCTCACCTGTTGATGTGCACGGTTCCACACCTGACTGAGGAATGAAGCATCATGGCTGCTGCCAGGTAGGTAAACAATGTGGGCCCATTGTGATGTCATCGTCCGTGGATGCTAAGGGACTCCACTTTGACACGCTCAGTGTTCCGTCTATGGAAATTTTCATTGGTGCTGCCCTATTTATTTTCTGAGCTTGCCATTTGGATTAGCAGTTGAACAGACCAGTCAATTTACGGAATTTGTGATGTGGTGAAAGGTTTGGATTGCAAAAGAGGGAGCCTGCAAGGAGGAAACCTGGTCTCTGTGCAGCATTGCTCGCAGTTGCAATTGAGCGCGAGCTGGATCCTATTCTCAGGTTTCTGGAACAGGTAGGTCAGGTGCAGAGGTCCTGGAGAAGTATGCTACCACCAAAGTCATTTAATCGGACAGACAGACGCAAAGTTAATTTCCATGGACCAAAACATTTCAAAACCTATGCTTAATACTTTAGGTAAAAAGGACCTGCAGTCACTAAACTGATCTGAACCTGCAAGGCAGCTTCCCAAGAGGAAAAACAAAATATGATTTTGCCCCAGACTTAGCCTATTAACATTGAATTGTGCTGACAGTGGAGGCACATGTTCAGAAAACAAGTTTTGAGGACCATTCTACCAGAAATAGGTAAGACTGCTGGTGTGTACTGTACTTGCCAAGGAGTAATGAGGCATCATTCTAATCTGTACAAAAGGGCATTTTTAAACAATGCCCCTACCCCTGTGACACGGCACACTTGACCCAAGAAATACAATTCCACCCTCACCTGTTGATGTGCACGGTTTATCACCTGACTGAGGAATGAAGCATCATGGCTGCTGCCAGGTAGGTAAACAATGTGGGCCCATTGTGATGTCATTGTCCGTGGATGCTAAGGGACTCCACTTTGACACGCTCAGTGTTCCGTCTATGGAAATTTTCATTGGTGCTGCCCTATTTATTTTCTGAGCTTGCCATTTGGATTAGCAGTTGAACAGACCAGTCAATTCAAGGAATTTGTGCTGTGGTGAAGGTTTGGATTGCAAGAGAGGAGCCTGCAAGGGAGGAAACCTGGTCTCTGTGCAGCATTGCTCGCTGTTGCAATTGAGCGCGAGCTGGATCCTATTCTCAGGTTTCTGGAACAGGTAGGTCAGGTGCAGAGGTCCTGGAGAGTATGCTACCACCAAAGTGAGCTCATCGGATAGACAGGCGCAAAAGTTAATTTCCATGGACCAAAACATTTCAAAACCTATGCTTAATACTTGAGGTAAAAAGGACCTGCAGACACTAAACTGATCTGAACTTGCAAGGCAGCTTCTCATAAGGAAAAACAAAAATTATTTTGCCCCAGACTTAGCCTATTTACATTCCCTTGTGCTGACAGTGGGCACATGTTCGAATAACAAGTTTTGAGGACCATTCTACCAGAAATAGAGTAAGACTGCTGGTGTGTACTGTACTTGCCAAGGTGTAATGAGGCATCATTCTAATCTGTACAAAAGGGCATTTTAAACAATGCCCCTACCCCTGTGACCACGGCACACTTGACCCAAGAAATACAATTCCACCCTCACCTGTTGATGTGCACGGTTCCACACCTGACTGAGGAATGAAGCATCATGGCTGCTGCCAGGTAGGTAAACAATGTGGGCCCATTGTGATGTCATCGTCCGTGGATGCTAGGGACTCCACTTTGACACGCTCAGTGTTCCGTCTATGGAAATTTTCATTGGTGCTGCCCTATTTATTTTCTGAGCTTGCCATTTGGATTAGCAGTTGAACAGACCAGTCAATTTAAGGAATTTGTGCTGTGGTGAAAGGTTTGGATTGCAAAGAGGAGCCTGCAAGGAGGAAACCTGGTCTCTGTGCAGCATTGCTCGCAGTTGCAATTGAGCGCGAGCTGGATCCTATTCTCAGGTTTCTGGAACAGGTAGGTCAGGTGCAGAGGTCCTGGAGAAGTATGCTACCACCAAAGTGAGTTCATCGGACAGACAGACGCAAAGTTAATTTCCATGGACCAAAACATTTCAAAACCTATGCTTAATACTTTAGGTAAAAAGGACCTGCAGTCACTAAACTGATCTGAACCTGCAAGGCAGCTTCCCAAGAGGAAAAACAAAATATGATTTTGCCCCAGACTTAGCCTATTAACATTCCCTTGTGCTGACAGTGGAGGCACATGTTCAGAAAACAAGTTTTGAGGACCATTCTACCAGAAATAGGTAAGACTGCTGGTGTGTACTGTACTTGCCAAGGTGTAATGAGGCATCATTCTAATCTGTACAAAGGGCATTTTTAAACAATGCCCCTACCTCTGTGACACAGACACACTTGACCCAAAATTACAATTCCACCCTCACCTGTTGATGTGCACGGTTCCACACCTGACTGAGGAATGAAGCATCATGGCTGCTGCCAGGTAGGTAAACAATGTGGGCCCATTGTGATGTCATCGTCCGTGGATGCTAAGGGACTCCACTTTGACACGCTCAGTGTTCCGTCTATGGAAATTTTCATTGGTGCTGCCCTATTTATTTTCTGAGCTTGCCATTTGGATTAGCAGTTGAACAGACCAGTCAATTCAAGGAATTTGTGCTGTGGTGAAAGGTTTGGATTGCAAAAGGGAGCCTGCAAGGGAGGAAACCTGGTCTCTGTGCAGCATTGCTCGCAGTTGCAATTGGCGCGAGCTGGATCCTATTCTCAGGTTTCTGGAACAGGTAGGTCAGGTGCAGAGGTCCTGGAGAGTATGCTACCACCAAAGTGAGTTCATCGGACAGACAGGCGTAAAAGTTAATTTCCATGGACCAAAACATTTCAAAACCTATGCTTAATACTTTAGGTAAAAGGACCTGCAGTCACTAAACTGATCTGAACCTGCAAGGCAGCTTCCCAAGAGGAAAAACAAAATATGATTTTGCCCCAGACTTAGCCTATTAACATTCCCTTGTGCTGACAGTGGAGGCACATGTTCAGAAAAACAAGTTTTGAGGACCATTCTACCAGAAATAGGTAAGACTGCTGGTGTGTACTGTACTTGCCAAGGTGTAATGAGGCATCATTCTAATCTGTACAAAGGAGCATTTTTAAACAATGCCCCTACCCCTGTGACCACGGCACACTTGACCCAAGAAATACAATTCCACCCTCACCTGTTGATGTGCACGGTTCCACACCTGAATGAGGAATGAAGCATCATGGCTGCTGCCAGGTAGGTAAACAATGTGGGCCCATTGTGATGTCATCGTCCGTGGATGCTAAGGGACTCCACTTTGACACGCTCAGTGTTCCGTCTATGGAAATTTTCATTGGTGCTGCCCTATTTATTTTCTGAGCTTGCCATTTTGGATTAGCAGTTGAACAGACCAGTCAATTTACAGGAATTTGTGCTGTGGTGAAAGGTTTGGATTGCAAAAGGGAGCCTGCAAGGAGGAAACCTGGTCTCTGTGCAGCATTGCTCGCAGTTGCAATTGAGCGCGAGCTGGATCCTATTCTCAGGTTTCTGGAACAGGTAGGTCAGGTGCAGAGGTCCTGGAGAAGTATGCTACCACCAAAGTGAGTTCATCGGACAGACAGACGCAAAGTTAATTTCCATGGACCAAAACATTTCAAAACCTATGCTTAATACTTTAGGTAAAAAGGACCTGCAGTCACTAAACTGATCTGAACCTGCAAGGCAGCTTCCCAAGAGGAAAAACAAAATATGATTTTGCCCCAGACTTAGCCTATTAACATTCCCTTGTGCTGACAGTGGAGGCACATGTTCAGAAAACAAGTTTTGAGGACCATTCTACCAGAAATAGGTAAGACTGCTGGTGTGTACTGTACTTGCCAAGGTGTAATGAGGCATCATTCTAATCTGTACAAAAGGGCATTTTTAAACAATGCCCCTACCCTGTGACACGGCACACTTGACCCAGAAATACAATTCCACCCTCACCTGTTGATGTGCACGGTTCCACACCTGACTGAGGAATGAAGCATCATGGCTGCTGCCAGGTAGGTAAACAATGTGGGCCCATTGTGATGTCATCGTCCGTGGATGCTAAGGGACTCCACTTTGACACGCTCAGTGTTCCGTCTATGGAAATTTTCATTGGTGCTGCCCTATTTATTTTCTGAGCTTGCCATTTGGATTAGCAGTTGAACAGACCAGTCAATTCAAGGAATTTGTGCTGTGGTGAAAGGTTTGGATTGCAAAGAGGGAGCCTGCAAGGAGGAAACCTGGTCTCTGTGCAGCATTGCTCGCAGTTGCAATTGAGCGCGAGCTGGATCCTATTCTCAGGTTTCTGGAACAGGTAGGTCAGGTGCAGAGGTCCTGGAGAAGTATGCTACCACCAAAAGTGAGTTCATCGGACAGACAGACGCAAAGTTAATTTCCATGGACCAAAACATTTCAAAACCTATGCTTAATACTTTAGGTAAAAGGACCTGCAGTCACTAAACTGATCTGAACCTGCAAGGCAGCTTCCCAAGAGGAAAAACAAAATATGATTTTGCCCCAGACTTAGCCTATTAACATTCCCTTGTGCTGACAGTGGAGGCACATGTTCAGAAAACAAGTTTTGAGGACCATTCTACCAGAAATAGGTAAGACTGCTGGTGTGTACTGTACTTGCCAAGGTGTAATGAGGCATCATTCTAATCTGTACAAAAGGGCATTTTTAAACAATGCCCCTACCCCTGTGACACGGCACACTTGACCCAAGAAATACAATTCCACCCTCACCTGTTGATGTGCACGGTTCCACACCTGACTGAGGAATGAAGCATCATGGCTGCTGCCAGGTAGGTAAACAATGTGGGCCCATTGTGATGTCATCGTCCGTGGATGCTAAGGGACTCCACTTTGACACGCTCAGTGTTCCGTCTATGGAAATTTTCATTGGTGCTGCCCTATTTATTTTCTGAGCTTGCCATTTGGATTAGCAGTTGAACAGACCAGTCAATTCAAAGGAATTTGTGCTGTGGTGAAGGTTTGGATTGCAAAGGGAGCCTGCAAGGAGGAAACCTGGTCTCTGTGCAGCATTGCTCGCTTTTGGAATTAAGCACGAGCTGGATCCTATTCTCAGGTTTCTGGAACAGGTAGGTCAGGTGCAGAGGTCCTGGAGAAGTATGCTACCACCAAAGTGAGCTCATCGGACAGACAGACGCAAAGTTAATTTCCATGGACCAAAACATTTCAAAACCTATGCTTAATACTTGAGGTAAAAAGGATCTGCAGACACTAAACTGATCTGAACTTGCAAGGCAGCTTCTCAAGAGGAAAAACAAAAAATTATTTTGCCCCAGACTTAGCCTATTAACATTCCCTTGTGCTGACAGTGGAGGCACATGTTCAGATAACAAGTTTTGAGGACCATTCTACCAGAAATAGGTAAGACTGCTGGTGTGTACTGTACTTGCCAAGGTGTAATGAGGCATCATTCTAATCTGTACAAAAGGGAATTTTTAAACAATGCCCCTACCCCTGTGACACGGCACACTTGACCCAAGAAATACAATTCCACCCTCACCTGTTGATGTGCACGGTTCCACACCTGACTGAGGAATGAAGCATCATGGCTGCTGCCAGGTAGGTAAACAATGTGGGCCCATTGTGATGTCATCGTCCGTGGATGCTAGGGACTCCACTTTGACACGCTCAGTGTTCCGTCTATGGAAATTTTCATTGAGTTGCTGCCCTATTTATTTTCTGAGCTTGCCATTTGGATTAGCAGTTGAACAGACCAGTCAATTCAAGGAATTTGTGCTGTGGTGAAAGGTTTGGATTGCAAAAGAGGCCTGCAAGGAGGAAACCTGGTCTCTGTGCAGCATTGCTCGCTTTTGGAATTAAGCACGAGCTAGATCCTATTCTCAGGTTTCTGGAACAGGTAGGTCAGGTGCAGAGGTCCTGGAGAAGTATGCTACCACCAAAGTGAGCTCATCGGACAGACAGACGCAAAGTTAATTTCCATGGACCAAAACATTTCAAAACCTATGCTTAATACTTGAGGTAAAAAGGACCTGCAGACACTAAACTGATCTGAACTTGCAAGGCACCTTCTCAAGAGGAAAAATAAAAAATTATTTTGCCCCAGACTTAGCCTATTAACATTCCCTTGTGCTGATAGTGGAGGCACATGTTCAGATAACAAGTTTTGAGGACCATTCTACCAGAAATAGGTAAGACTGCTGGTGTGTACTGTACTTGCCAAGGTGTAATGAGGCATCATTCTAATCTGTACAAAAGGGCATTTTTAAACAATGCCCCTACCCCTGTGACACGGCACACTTGACCCGAAGTACAATTCCACCCTCACCTGTTGATGTGCACGGTTCCACACCTGAATGAGGAATGAAGCATCATGGCTGCTGCCAGGTAGGTAAACAATGTGGGCCCATTGTGATGTCATCGTCCGTGGATGCTAAGGGACTCCACTTTGACACGCTCAGTGTTCCGTCTAGGAAATTTTCATTGGTGCTGCCCTATTTATTTTCTGAGCTTGCCATTTGGATTAGCAGTTGAACAGACCAGTCAATTTAAGGAATTTGTGCTGTGGTGAAAGGTTTGGATTGCAAAAGAGGGAGCCAGCAAGGAGGAAACCTGGTCTCTGTGCAGCATTGCTCGCAGTTGCAATTGATCGCGAGCTTGATCCTATTCTCAGGTTTCTGGAACAGGTAGGTCAGGTGCAGAGGTCCTGGAGAAGTATGCTACCACCAAAGTGAGCTCATCGTACTGACAGACGCAAAGTTAATTTCCATGGACCAAAACATTTCAAAACCTATCCTTAATACTTGAGGTAAAAAGAACCTGCAGACACTAAACTGATCTGAACTTGCAAGGCAGCTTCTCAAGAGGAAAAACAAAAAATGATTTTGCCCCAGACTTAGCCTATTAACATTCCCTTGTGCTGACAGTGGAGGCACATGTTCAGATAACAAGTTTTGAGGACCATTCTACCAGAAATAGGTAAGACTGCTGGTGTGTACTTTCTTGCCAAGGTGTAATGAGGCATCATTCTAATCTGTACAAAAGGGCATTTTTAAACAATGCCCCTACCCCTGTGACACGGCACACTTGACCCAAGAAATACAATTCCACCCTCACCTGTTGATGTGCACGTTTCCACACCTGACTGAGGAATGAAGCATCATGGCTGCTGCCAGGTAGGTAAACAATGTGGGCCCATTGTGATGTCATCGTCCGTAGATGCTAAGGGACTCCACTTTGACACGCTCAGTGTTCCGTCTATGGAAATTTTCATTGGTGCTGCCCTATTTATTTTCTGAGCTTGCCATTTGGATTAGCAGTTGAATTGATCAGTCAATTCAAGGAATTTGTGCTGTGTTGAAAGGTTTGGATTGCAAAAGAGGGAGCCAGCAAGGAGGAAACCTGGTCTCTGTGCAGCATTGCTCGCAGTTGCAATTGAGCGCTAGCTGGATCCTATTCTCAGGTTTCTGGAACAGCTAGCTCAGGTGCAGAGGTCCTGGAGAAGTATGCTACCACCAAAGTGAGCTCATCGTACAGACAGACGCAAAGTTAATTTCCACGGACCAAAACATTTCAAAACCTATGCTTAATACTTGAGGTAAAAAGGACCTGCAGACACTAAACTGATCTGAACTTGCAAGGCAGCTTCTCAAGAGGAAAAACAAAAAATGTTTTTGCCCCAGACTTAGCCTATTAACATTCCCGTGTGGTGACAGTGGAGGCACATGTTCAGATAACAAGTTTTGAGGACCATTCTACCAGAAATAGGTAAGACTGCTGGTGTGTACTGTACTTCCAAGGTGTAATGAGGCATCATTCTAATCTGTACAAAAGGGCATTTTTAAACAATGCCCCTACCCCTGTGACACGGCACACTTGACCCAAGAAATACAATTCCACCCTCACCTGTTGATGTGCAGGGTTCCACACCTGACTGAGGAATGAAGCATCATGGCTGCTGCCAGGTAGGTAAACAATGTGGGCCCATTGTCATGTCATCGTCCGTGGATGCTAAGGGACTCCACTTTGACACGCTCAGTGTTCCGTCTATGGAAATTTTCATTGGTGCTGCCCTATTTATTTTCTGAGCTTGCCATTTGGATTAGCAGTTGAACAGACCAGTCAATTCAAGGAATTTGTGCTGTGGTGAAAGGTTTGGATTGCAAAAGAGGGAGCCTGCAAGGAGGAAACCTGGTCTCTGTGCAGCATTGCTCGCAGTTGCAATTGAGCGCGAGCTGGATCCTATTCTCAGGTTTCTGGAACAGGTAGGTCAGGTGCAGAGGTCCTGGAGAAGTATGCTACCACCAAAGTGAGCTCATCGTACAGACAGATGCAAAGTTAATTTCCATGGACCAAAACATTTCAAAACCTATGCTTAATACTTGAGGTAAAAAGGACCTGCAGACACTAAACTGATCTGAACTTACAAGGCAGCTTCTCAAGAGGAAAAACAAAAAATGATTTTGCCCCAGACTTAGCCTATTAACATTCCCTTGTGCTGACAGTGGAGGCACATGTTCAGATAACAAGTTTTGAGGACCATTCTACCAGAAATAGGTAAGACTGCTGGTGTGTACTGTACTTGCCAAGGTGTAATGAGGCATCATTCTAATCTGTACAAAAGGGCATTTTTAAACAATGCCCCTACCCTTGTGACACGGCACACTTGACCCAAGAAATACAATTCCACCCTCACCTGTTGATGTGCACGGTTCCACACCTGACTGAGGAATGAAGCATCATGGCTGCTGCCAGGTAGGTAAACAATGTGGGCCCATTGTGATGTCATCGTCCGTGGATGCTAAGGGACTCCACTTTGACACGCTCAGTGTTCCGTCTATGGAAATTTTAATTGGTGCTGCCCTATATATTTTCTGAGCTTGCCATTTGGATTAGCAGTTGAATAGATCAGTCAATTCAAGGAATTTGTGCTGTGGTGAAAGGTTTGGATTGCAAAAGACGGAGCCAGCAAGGAGGAAACCTGGTCTCTGTGCAGCATTGCTCGCAGTTGCAATTGAGCGCTAGCTGGATCCTATTCTCAGGTTTCTGGAACAGGTAGGTCAGGTGCAGAGGTCCTGGAGAAGTATGCTACCACCAAAGTGAGCTCATCGGACAGACAGACGCAAAGTTAATTTCCATGGACCAAAACATTTCAAAACCTATGCTTAATACTTGAGGTAAAAGGACCTGCAGACACTAAACTGATCTGAACTTGCAAGGCAGCTTCTCAAGAGGAAAAACAAAAAATGATTTTGCCCCAGACTTAGCCTATTAACATTCCCTTGTGGTGACAGTGGAGGCACATGTTCAGATAACAAGTTTTGAGGACCATTCTACCAGAAATAGGTAAGACTGCTGGTGTGTACTGTACTTGCCAAGGTGTAATGAGGCATCATTCTAATCTGTACAAAGGGCATTTTTAAACAATGCCCCTACCCCTGTGACACGGCACACTTGACCCAAAAATACAATTCCACCCTCACCTGTTGATGTGCACGGTTCCACACCTGAATGAGGAATGAAGCATCATGGCTGCTGCCAGGTAGGTAAACAATGTGGGCCCATTGTGATGTCATCGTCCGTGGATGCTAAGGGACTCCACTTTGACATGCTCAGTGTTCCGTCTATCAAAATTTTCATTGGTGCTGCCTTATTTGTTTTCTGAGCTTGCCATTTGGATTAGCAGTTGAACAGACCAGTCAATTCAAGGAATTTGTGCTGTGGTGAAAGGTTTGGATTGCAAAAGAGGGAGCCAGCAAGGAGGAAACCTGGTCTCTGTGCAGCATTGCTCGCAGTTGCAATTGAGCGCGAGCTGGATCCTATTCTCAGGTTTCTGGAACAAGTAGGTCAGGTGCAGAGGTCCTGGAGAAGTATGCTACCACCAAAGTGAGCTCATCGTACAGACAGACGCAAAGTTAATTTCCATGGACCAAAACATTTCAAAACCTATGCTTAATACTTGAGGTAAAAAGGACCTGCTGTCACTAAACTGATCTGAACCTGCAAGGCAGCTTCCCAAGAGGAAAAACAAAATATGATTTTGCCCCAGACTTAGCCTATTAACATTCCCTTGTGCTGACAGTGGAGGCACATGTTCAGAAAACAAGTTTTGAGGACCATTCTACCAGAAATAGGTAAGACTGCTGGTGTGTACTGTACTTGCCAAGGTGTAATGAGGCATCATTCTAATCTGTACAAAAGGGCATTTTTAAACAATGCCCCTACCCCTGTGACACGGCACACTTGACCCAAGAAATACAATTCCACCCTCACCTGTTGATGTGCATGGTTCCACACCTGACTGAGGAATGAAGCATCATGGCTGCTGCCAGGTAGGTAAACAATGTGTGCCCATTGTGATGTCATCGTCCGTGGATTCTAAGGGACTCCACTTTGACACACTCAGTGTTCCGTCTATGGAAATTTTCATTGGTGCTGCCCTATTTATTTTCTGAGCTTGCCATTTGGATTAGCAGTTGAACAGACCAGTCAATTCAAGGAATTTGTGCTGTGGTGAAAGGTTTGGATTGCAAAAGAGGGAGCCTGCAAGGAGGAAACCTGGTCTCTGTGCAGCATTGCTCGCAGTTGCAATTGAGCGCTAGCTGGATCCTATTCTCAGGTTTCTGGAACAGGTAGGTCAGGTGCAGAGGTCCTGGAGAAGTATGCTACCACCAAAGTGAGCTCATCGGACAGACAGACGCAAAGTTAATTTCCATGGACCAAAACATTTCAAAACCTATGCTTAATACTTGAGGTAATAAAGACCTGCAGACACTAAACTGATCTGAACTTGCAAGGCAGCTTCTCAAGAGGAAAAACAAAAAATGATTTTGCCCCAGACTTAGCCTATTAACATTCCCTTGTGGTGACAGTGGAGGCACATGTTCAGATAACAAGTTTTGAGGACCATTCTACCAGAAATAGGTAAGACTGCTGGTGTGTACTGTACTTGCCAAAGTGTAATGAGGCATCATTCTAATCTGTACAAAAGGCCATTTTTAAACAATGCCCCTACCCCTGTGACACGGCACACTTGACCCAAGAAATACAATTCCACCCTCACCTGTTGATGTGCACGGTTCCACACCTGACTGAGGAATGAAGCATCATGGCTGCTGCCAGGTAGGTAAACAATGTGGGCCCATTGTGATGTCATCGTCCGTGGATGCTAAGGGACTCCACTTTGACACGCTCAGTGTTCCGTCTATGGAAATTTTCATTGGTGCTGCCCTATTTATTTTCTGAGCTTGCCATTTGGATTAGCAGTTGAATAGATCAGTCAATTCAAGGAATTTGTGCTGTGGTGAAAGGTTTGGATTGCAAAGAGGAGCCTGCAAGGAGGAAACCTGGTCTCTGTGCAGCATTGCTCGCAGTTGCAATTGAGCGCGAGCTGGATCCTATTCTCAGGTTTCTGGAACAGGTAGGTCAGGTGCAGAGGTCCTGGAGAAGTATGCTACCACCAAAGTGAGCTCATCGTACAGACAGACGCAAAGTTAATTTCCATGGACCAAAACATTTCAAAACCTATGCTTAATACTTGAGGTAAAAAGGACCTGCAGACACTAAACTGATCTGAACTTGCAAGGCAGCTTCTCAAGAGGAAAAACAAAAAATGATTTTGCCCCAGACTTAGCCTATTAACATTCCCTTGTGCTGACAGTGGAGGCACATGTTCAGATAACAAGTTTTGAGGACCATTCTACCAGAAATAGGTAAGACTGCTGGTGTGTACTGTACTTGCCAAAGTGTAATGAGGCATCATTCTAATCTGTACAAAAGGGCATTTTTAAACAATGCCCCTACCCCTGTGACACGGCACACTTGACCCAAGAAATACAATTCCACCCTCACCTGTTGATGTGCACGGTTCCACACCTGACTGAGGAATGAAGCATCATGGCTGCTGCCAGGTAGGTAAACAATGTGGGCCCATTGTGATGTCATCGTCCGTGGATGCTAAGGGACTCCACTTTGACACGCTCAGTGTTCCGTCTATGGAAATTTTCATTGGTGCTGCCCTATTTATTTTCTGAGCTTGCCATTTGGATTAGCAGTTGAATAGATCAGTCAATTCAAGGAATTTGTGCTGTGGTGAAAGGTTTGGATTGCAAAGAGGGAGCCAGCAAGGAGGAAACCTGGTCTCTGTGCAGCATTGCTCGCAGTTGCAATTGAGCGCTAGCTGGATCCTATTCTCAGGTTTCTGGAACAGGTAGGTCAGGTGCAGAGGTCCTGGAGAAGTATGCTACCACCAAAGTGAGCTCATCGGACAGACAGACGCAAAGTTAATTTCCATGGACCAAAACATTTCAAAACCTATGCTTAATACTTGAGGTAAAAAGGACCTGCAGACACTAAACTGATCTGAACTTGCAAGGCAGCTTCTCAAGAGGAAAAACAAAAAATGATTTTGCCCCAGACTTAGCCTATTAACATTCCCTTGTGGTGACAGTGGAGGCACATGTTCAGATAACAAGTTTTGAGGACCATTCTACCAGAAATAGGTAAGACTGCTGGTGTGTACTGTACTTGCCAAGGTGTAATGAGGCATCATTCTAATCTGTACAAAGGGCATTTTTAAACAATGCCCCTACCCCTGTGACACGGCACACTTGACCCAAGAAATACAATTCCACCCTCACCTGTTGATGTGCACGGTTCCACACCTGAATGAGGAATGAAGCATCATGGCTGCTGCCAGGTAGGTAAACAATGTGGGCCCATTGTGATGTCATCGTCCGTGGATGCTAAGGGACTCCACTTTGACATGCTCAGTGTTCCGTCTATGGAAATTTTCATTGGTGCTGCCTTATTTGTTTTCTGAGCTTGCCATTTGGATTAGCAGTTGAACAGACCAGTCAATTCAAGGAATTTGTGCTGTGGTGAAAGGTTTGGATTGCAAAGAGGGAGCCTGCAAGGAGGAAACCTGGTCTCTGTGCAGCATTGCTCGCAGTTGCAATTGAGCGCGAGCTGGATCCTATTCTCAGGTTTCTGGAACAGGTAGGTCAGGTGCAGAGGTCCTGGAGAAGTATGCTACCACCAAAGTGAGCTCATCGTACAGACAGACGCAAAGTTAATTTCCATGGACCAAAACATTTCAAAACCTATGCTTAATACTTGAGGTAAAAAGGACCTGCAGTCACTAAACTGATCTGAACCTGCAAGGCAGCTTCCCAAGAGGAAAAACAAAATATGATTTTGCCCCAGACTTAGCCTATTAACATTCCCTTGTGCTGACAGTGGAGGCACATGTTCAGAATAACAAGTTTTGAGGACCATTCTACCAGAAATAGGTAAGACTGCTGGTGTGTACTGTACTTGCCAAGGTGTAATGAGGCATCATTCTAATCTGTACAAAAGGGCATTTTTAAACAATGCCCCTACCCCTGTGACACGGCACACTTGACCCAAGAAATACAATTCCACCCTCACCTGTTGATGTGCACGGTTCCACACCTGACTGAGGAATGAAGCATCATGGCTGCTGCCAGGTAGGTAAACAATGTGGGCCCATTGTGATGTCATCGTCCGTGGATGCTAAGGGACTCCACTTTGACACGCTCAGTGTTCCGTCTATGGAAATTTTCATTGGTGCTGCCCTATTTATTTTCTGAGCTTGCCATTTGGATTAGCAGTTGAACAGACCAGTCAATTCAAGGAATTTGTGCTGTGGTGAAAGGTTTGGATTGCAAAAGAGGGAGCCTGCAAGGAGGAAACCTGGTCTCTGTGCAGCATTGCTCGCAGTTGCAATTGAGCGCTAGCTGGATCCTATTCTCAGGTTTCTGGAACAGGTAGGTCAGGTGCAGAGGTCCTGGAGAAGTATGCTACCACCAAAGTGAGCTCATCGGACAGACAGACGCAAAGTTAATTTCCATGGACCAAAACATTTCAAAACCTATGCTTAATACTTGAGGTAAAAAGGACCTGCAGACACTAAACTGATCTGAACTTGCAAGGCAGCTTCTCAAGAGGAAAAACAAAAAATGATTTTGCCCCAGACTTAGCCTATTAACATTCCCTTGTGGTGACAGTGGAGGCACATGTTCAGATAACAAGTTTTGAGGACCATTCTACCAGAAATAGGTAAGACTGCTGGTGTGTACTGTACTTGCCAAGGTGTAATGAGGCATCATTCTAATCTGTACAAAAGGGCATTTTTAAACAATGCCCCTACCCCTGTGACACGGCACACTTGACCCAAGAAATACAATTCCACCCTCACCTGTTGATGTGCACGGTTCCACACCTGACTGAGGAATGAAGCATCATGGCTGCTGCCAGGTAGGTAAACAATGTGGGCCCATTGTGATGTCATCGTCCGTGGATGCTAAGGGACTCCACTTTGACACGCTCAGTGTTCCGTCTATGGAAATTTTCATTGGTGCTGCCCTATTTATTTTCTGAGCTTGCCATTTGGATTAGCAGTTGAATAGACCAGTCAATTCAAGGAATTTGTGCTGTGGTGAAAGGTTTGGATTGCAAAGAGGGAGCCTGCAAGGAGGAAACCTGGTCTCTGTGCAGCATTGCTCGCAGTTGCAATTGAGCGCGAGCTGGATCCTATTCTCAGGTTTCTGGAACAGGTAGGTCAGGTGCAGAGGTCCTGGAGAAGTATGCTACCACCAAAGTGAGCTCATCGTACAGACAGACGCAAAGTTAATTTCCATGGACCAAAACATTTCAAAACCTATGCTTAATACTTGAGGTAAAAGGACCTGCAGACACTAAACTGATCTGAACTTGCAAGGCAGCTTCTCAAGAGGAAAAACAAAAAATGATTTTGCCCCAGACTTAGCCTATTAACATTCCCTTGTGCTGACAGTGGAGGCACATGTTCAGATAACAAGTTTTGAGGACCATTCTACCAGAAATAGAGTAAGACTGCTGGTGTGTACTGTACTTGCCAAAGTGTAATGAGGCATCATTCTAATCTGTACAAAGGGCATTTTTAAACAATGCCCCTACCCCTGTGACACGGCACACTTGACCCAAGAAATACAATTCCACCCTCACCTGTTGATGTGCACGGTTCCACACCTGACTGAGGAATGAAGCATCATGGCTGCTGCCAGGTAGGTAAACAATGTGGGCCCATTGTGATGTCATCGTCCGTGGATGCTAAGGGACTCCACTTTGACACGCTCAGTGTTCCGTCTATGGAAATTTTCATTGGTGCTGCCCTATTTATTTTCTGAGCTTGCCATTTGGATTAGCAGTTGAATAGATCAGTCAATTCAAGGAATTTGTGCTGTGGTGAAAGGTTTGGATTGCAAAGAGGAGCCAGCAAGGAGGAAACCTGGTCTCTGTGCAGCATTGCTCGCAGTTGCAATTGAGCGCTAGCTGGATCCTATTCTCAGGTTTCTGGAACAGGTAGGTCAGGTGCAGAGGTCCTGGAGAAGTATGCTACCACCAAAGTGAGCTCATCGGACAGACAGACGCTTAAAGTTAATTTCCATGGACCAAAACATTTCAAAACCTATGCTTAATACTTGAGGTAAAAAGGACCTGCAGACACTAAACTGATCTGAACTTGCAAGGCAGCTTCTCAAGAGGAAAAACAAAAAATGATTTTGCCCCAGACTTAGCCTATTAACATTCCCTTGTGCTGACAGTGGAGGCACATGTTCAGATAACAAGTTTTGAGGACCATTCTACCAGAAATAGGTAAGACTGCTGGTGTGTACTGTACTTGCCAAGGTGTAATGAGGCATCATTCTAATCTGTACAAAGGGCATTTTAAACAATGCCCCTACCCCTGTGACACGGCACACTTGACCCAAGAAATACAATTCCACCCTCACCTGTTGATGTGCACGGTTCCACACCTGACTGAGGAATGAAGCATCATGGCTGCTGCCAGGTAGGTAAACAATGTGGGCCCATTGTGAGTGTCATCGTCCGTGGATGCTAAGGGACTCCACTTTGACACGCTCAGTGTTCCGTCTATGGAAATTTTCATTGGTGCTGCCCTATTTATTTTCTGAGCTTGCCATTTGGATTAGCAGTTGAATAGATCAGTCAATTCAAGGAATTTGTGCTGTGGTGAAAGGTTTGGATTGCAAGAGGAGCCTGCAAGGAGGAAACCTGGTCTCTGTGCAGCATTGCTCGCAGTTGCAATTGGCGCTGAGCTGGATCCTATTCTCAGGTTTCTGGAACAGGTAGGTCAGGTGCAGAGGTCCTGGAGAAGTATGCTACCACCAAAGTGAGCTCATCGGACAGACAGACGCAAAGTTAATTTCCATGGACCAAAACATTTCAAAACCTATGCTTAATACTTGAGGTAAAAAGGACCTGCAGACACTAAACTGATCTGAACTTGCAAGGCAGCTTCTCAAGAGGAAAAACAAAAAATGATTTTGCCCCAGACTTAGCCTATTAACATTCCCTTGTGCTGACAGTGGAGGCACATGTTCAGAATAACAAGTTTTGAGGACCATTCTACCAGAAATAGAGTAAGACTGATGGTGTGTACTGTACTTGCCAAAGTGTAATGAGGCATCATTCTAATCTGTACAAAGGGCATTTTTAAACAATGCCCCTACCCCTGTGACACGGCACACTTGACCCAAGAAATACAATTCCACCCTCACCTGTTGATGTGCACGGTTCCACACCTGACTGAGGAATGAAGCATCATGGCTGCTGCCAGGTAGGTAAACAATGTGGGCCCATTGTGATGTCATCGTCCGTGGATGCTAAGGGACTCCACTTTGACACGCTCAGTGTTCCGTCTATGGAAATTTTCATTGGTGCTGCCCTATTTATTTTCTGAGCTTGCCATTTGGATTAGCAGTTGAATAGATCCAGTCAATTCAAAGGAATTTGTGCTGTGGTGAAAGGTTTGGATTGCAAAGAGGGAGCCAGCAGAGGAGGAAACCTGGTCTCTGTGCAGCATTGCTCGCAGTTGCAATTGAGCGCTAGCTGGATCCTATTCTCAGGTTTCTGGAACAGGTAGGTCAGGTGCAGAGGTCCTGGAGAAGTATGCTACCACCAAAGTGAGCTCATCGGACAGACAGACGCAAAGTTAATTTCCATGGACCAAAACATTTCAAAACCTATGCTTAATACTTGAGGTAAAAAGGACCTGCAGACACTAAACTGATCTGAACTTGCAAGGCAGCTTCTCAAGAGGAAAAACAAAAAATGATTTTGCCCCAGACTTAGCCTATTAACATTCCCTTGTGGTGACAGTGGAGGCACATGTTCAGATAACAAGTTTTGAGGACCATTCTACCAGAAATAGGTAAGACTGCTGGTGTGTACTGTACTTGCCAAGGTGTAATGAGGCATCATTCTAATCTGTACAAAGGGCATTTTTAAACAATGCCCCTACCCCTGTGACACGGCACACTTGACCCAGAAATACAATTCCACCCTCACCTGTTGATGTGCACGGTTCCACACCTGAATGAGGAATGAAGCATCATGGCTGCTGCCATGGTAGGTAAACAATGTGGGCCCATTGTGATGTCATCGTCCGTGGATGCTAAGGGACTCCACTTTGACACGCTCAGTGTTCCGTCTATGGAAATTTTCATTGGTGCTGCCCTATTTATTTTCTGAGCTTGCCATTTTGGATTAGCAGTTGAACAGACCAGTCAATTCAAGGGAATTTGTGCTGTGGTGAAAGGTTTGGATTGCAAAGAGGAGCCTGCAAGGAGGAAACCTGGTCTCTGTGCAGCATTGCTCGCAGTTGCAATTGGCGCTTGAGCTGGAGTCCTATTCTCAGGTTTTCTGGAACAGGTAGGTCAGGTGCAGAGGGTCCTGGAAGTTATCGCCACCACCAAAGTGAGCTCATCGTACAGACAGGCGCAAAGTTAATTTCCATGGACCAAAACATTTCAAAACCTATGCTTATACTTGAGGTAAAAAAGGACCTGCAGACACTAAACTGATCTGAACTTGCAGAGGCAGCTTCTCCAAGAGGGAAAAACAAAAATGATTTTTTTGCCCCAGACTTAGCCTATTAACATTCCCTTGCTGCTGACGGTGGAGGCACATGTTCCAGAATAACAAGTTTTGAGGACCATTCTACCAGAAATTGGTAAGACTGCTGGTGTGTACTGTACTTGCCAAGAGTAATGAGGCATCATTCTAATCTTTACAAAAGAGGCATTTTTAAGCAATGCCCCTACCCCTGTGACACGGCACACTTGACCCAAGAAATACAATTCCACCCTCACCTGTTGATGTGCACGGTTCCACC